>JAKCPI010017704.1:0-22308 GCA_023213315.1 Euborellia annulipes | reverse complement strand
TTTTTTTTTAATATCTTTTATTTAAAACGATTAATCTAAAAAAAAATTTCATTTTTTCGAAAATAAAAAAAAGGGTTCTATAAGTTGCAGATATTTTAAATAGCTTTAATTAAAAAAAAATTTGAGGTCGATAGCTTCAAAATTGTGGCCGCTGGAATCTCCCAAAATTAGCACCCCGAGAAGCCCACCTTAAGACATTTGGATACCAAATGGCTTAAATAAGAATGCCTGAACCCTCAATAGATAATTACTAAAATACTATCGTAAAAAGTCTTATATGGAAAAATAAAAAAAAAAACTAAACTCATTTTAATTAACAATTAATTTTTGTTTTAACTTTAAATTTTTTTTTTTACTTGGCCGATACGAATACCAGTCGGCAATATTGAAAAGAAATAGAATGGTATAATTTTATTTTTATTCCATTTGTGCTCAGGGGGGTGAATGTGTGTTTCATTAGTCCTCTGTGGGGGTTAAAATAGCAAGGGAGTGCTAGCAGAGAAGGTACCAAAAACCCCTCTCTCTCAGGGGGTAAATGAAAACACGCACACATATACACACGGACAGACATGCGGTAAAAAAACATTGGATTAAGACGCGTTGAGAATGACTCTCAGGAGATAAACAGCAAAAGCCAAAAGCAGTTGCCGATTGGCACTCTCTCTCTCTCTCCTTCTCTCCTCCCTCTCCCCCCCTCTCTCTCTTTCTCGTGCTTTTGCTTTACACAAGGTCAGAGGGTCAAATTCACACTGATACACAAACATAAAATCATAAACGGTTCATATGTCATATTCATTTGTAAGTCTTGCTAACTAAATAAGTATTTATATTATTTAAAAATCTGGTGTGACTGGCGCACAGCACACAACTTTCTCTTACCTTCGGTAATCGAAAGTTGTGTACTGTGCTTGTCTCACCAGATTTTTTGTGTCGACATGTATTTAGTTTCCGACAGTAGGGTACATTCGATTTTCAAGATGTAAAATTTATAAGTATGGCAAAATATTTATATGTTGTTACCATGGCAACCATTTCTCCTATCTTTTCTATGGAGTACAAGAGTAAAGTGGTCTTCAGAAGATTTCAATCACAAAATGAGAATATACATTTTATAGAGAATCTAAAAAATAATTGATTTTTGAATTTTAAAAAAAATCGTTGGAGCAAATTTTGAGAAAATCGAAAAAAACTGAAAAAGTGCATCAGTAAAGTACTAGTACTCTTTGGCTGATTTTGTTCAAAAGCTTCGTGTCACGTCCCATGGGAATGCCTAACTTAAATATAAAATTTCAACTTCCTAGCTCTTCTCGTTCTTGAGATATTTTGTTCACAGACAGACACACAGACACACAGACACACAGACAGACAGACAGACAGACAGACCATGTCGCGAAAACCACTTTTTTGGATTCAGGGGACCTCAAAACGTGTATATCCATCAAAATCTCGACATCGAATTTTTGACATGAAACCAATACTTTCTCTCTCTATATATATTAACATATATATAGAGGTAAGAGAAAGTAAAATTTATAAAAATTAGTTAGCTCGGAGAAATTTAGACCAACATCGGTATTAAACTGATAGAGTGATTTATATTTTTTTTGATACATTGAGATGTAACTTTCTTGAAATTGATACTGAGGTGGGTTCCCGTTTCCTTCCTCAGGAGAAGGCATCTCAGAAAGAGTTGGATAATATTTTCACATAAGGTGGATTTGAATTCGAGTTTTTTTCAACTCAGGAAAATAATTCTCTACTTTTGAAATTGTTGTGTCCCCGAGTAAAAATGAATAAAAATGATCAAGGGATCCACATGCCCGCAGCTGGTCTGCATAGTGAACCTTGAGGGACACACAGGGACAGTAGGTCGAAAGTGGGGTAAATGGATACGTCCAATTTATAGATATTTTTGAAAAATCGCGGGATATAAATACGGGAAATAAATACAGTGGACCTCGCTTAACGAGCATAATTCGTTCCAGAATCATACTCGTAAATCGAAACACTCGTTATGCGAAACAATAACATTCTCCCCATAGAGTAGGGCTGGACGGTAAACCGGTTTACCGGTAAAAACCGGTAAAAATTTTTTTACCGAAAACGCGGTAACGAACCTCTAATTCGGTAAAAACCGGTTTTTTTTCGAAAGTCGGTAAAAACTTATTTTTTTCGGACGGTAAAAAATTTTTGTTCCGCGAAAAAAAAATGTTCCGCGGCGGCAAAAAAATTTTGGTTCCGCGAAAAACAAAAATGTGCCGCGGCGGCAAATTTCTGTCCCGCGGGCGGCAAAAAATTGGCGTCTCTAAAAAAAAGGTAAAATATTTTTTCGGACGGGGAAAAATTTTGGTTCCGCGAAAAAAAAATGTGCCGCGACGGCAAACTTTGGTTCCGCGGGCGGTAAAAAATTTTTACCGACTTTCGAGAAAAACCGGTTTTTTTTTCATTATCGAGGTCGGTAATGAAAATCCATTTCCGTCCAGCCCTACCATAGAGCTGTCCCCCATGTCTGAGACTGATGTAACATGTACACAATCCGAGAATTTATCTCTCCTCGCCACTCGTTATGCGGAACGTGGCTCATTAAACAAGTCATGGTTTTACAATTTTTTTTGCTCGTTATGAGAGGTTCTACTGAGATACAAGAGGAATATTTTGGAATTGAAGAAAAAAAATTTGAGACGCGTTGATAATTAGATAATTTATCGTTGGTAAAAAGAATCTGCAATTATGGTTGTATTTATATATATATTTGCGGAAGGAGAGAGGCCTGAGGCGAGGTCAGAGAGAGAGAGAGAGAGAGAGAGCGAGAGAGGCGAGGGCGGGATCAATGTGGCGCGGTGCAGGTGAGCAAAGACTGCGTGCTCGGGCCCTTTATGCGCGAATGGGCGAGCTCGCCCACTCCCTCCCCCAATCCGCCCGCGTAATGACACCTGAGTGGGCCATGCTGGGCCAGCGCCCCCGGACGGCCATTCCACCCCTTCCCTAAGCCTCATGCATTGAATTAGACGAGAAGACAACGGCCAGGAAAAACTACGAGACCCTAAGGGCACACTCTCTCTCTCTCTCTCCCTTTCTCTTCCCTTTTCTCGCACATACGCACACACACATCCTCTCCCTATATAGTAGTTCACAAAGGGATTGAAAAACAAATAAAAGATTCTCAAAAATTTTTTTTGGAATGGTTGAATGATGAACGTGATTGATCAAATAAAATTTTCAAAATTTTACTATTTGACATCAATCAAAAAAATATTTCTTTGTCATATTAAAGAATTATAAATATCACTAGACGGGGCGACTGCCTTCGGCTTCGCCCTCTGGACTCCCGCCAGCTGGCTCGGGCCCGCCTGCGGTGGACCCTCGTCTTCATAATTGTTTTTTTTTTTAGCACTCACACTTTTTTTCCATTCACACTCGCATTCACGGTCTTTTCGGCAACTTAGACCATATTTGGTATCAAAATGGCTTAAATAAAATCATCGGCCTCCTGGGTTCCGAACCCTCGGCCCTTGGTATACGAGGCAGGCGCGCTACCAACTACGCCAAGCGTAGTTGGTATCATAATTATGAAAAAAAAATTATCATTACTATATTTGAACCCTGTTACGCATTAGTGTGTCAAGTGCCAGCTACCGAGATTTGAGAAAATTAACATTAAAGTTTTTTTTTAATTAGATTATATATAATTAATAACTTCTCAGTCAAGGTGGAGGGGAGTCCAAAATGTTTAACATCAATAAATTCTTTATATTTTATTAATATTTATTTAAATTTTCATTATCTTAAAAACTTTTTTTGGCGAAGAAAGAGGTAATTAGCAGTAGATCAGAAAATATATTAGGATAGAATTAGAGACAGTTTGACTTTTTTTAATTAAAACCGAAACGTCTCTTAAATTTAGAGTTTTATTCAAACGAGTCTAACATTTTCGTATCGAAAATTTATTTTAAATTGAAGAAAAATGTTAAATAAATACCAAAATCGATTTTTTCTTTCATTGTTAATAATATTAATAAACTTTATATTAACTACTACAGCAGTTCACATATCTAATATTTTTGTTTAATTTATTGTATTTAATAAATTACTACATTTGTTTGCCATACAATAAAGAAACCCAATGGGTAATACAAGCAGGCCACTCGTTAAGAGGATGTCGGTTTTATTTGTCCGTGTGCTGGCTGGCTAATTGCGATCGCTCCGTGAGGGAGGAATGGGATTCGAGGGCGGTTATGGCCTCCTGGCCGGGGGCAACTTCTCCCAAGAGACAGCCGCCCTTACATATGATATACACATAAATGGCTTTAAATTAACTTTCTTTCCTAAAAAAAAAATACAAAGTTGTTTTCTGAATCTCTGAATTTGAAATTAACTTACAAAAAAAAAAAAAAAAAAATATAATATATCATTGTTGAGATTAAAAATTTATGGAATTACAGTTTTAACTAAATTAAAATTTGTCCGAATTTTTTACTTTCTTTTACCCTAAATATGAAATATATAGAGTTAGGAGAAATGAATATAAATCTTTTTACTTTCTCTTAGCTCTATATATGTTAATATATATAGAGAGAAAGTATTGGATTCATGTTAAAAATTCGATGTCGAGATTTTTATGGATATACTCGTTTTGAGGTTCCTTGGATCCAACAAAGTGGTTTTCGCGACATGGTCTGTCTGTGTGTGTGTGTGTGTGTGTCTGTGTTCAATTTTAAGCATGAAGCATTGAGCTACTGAAATTTTATATTTAAGTTAGGCACCTCTCTGGAGCGTGAAAATAAGCTTTTAAACAAAATCGGCCAAAGAGTACTAGTACCTACTTTACTGATGTACTATTTCTGCTTTTTTTTTTTTTTTTCGATTTTCTCAAAATTCGCTGCAACGATTTTGTTTAAAATTCATAAATCAATTATTTTTTAGATGCTCTTTAAAATGTATATTCTCATTTTGCCGTTGAAATCTTCTGAAGACCACTTTACTCTTGTTCTTCATAGCAAAGATAGGCGAAATGGTTGCCATGGTAACAAAATATAAATATTTTCCCATACTTATAAATTTTACATCTGACAAATGAATTCAAATGTTCCTTACTGTCGGGAACTAAATATATGTCGACACGAAAAATCTGGTGCGACAGTCACACCAGATTTTTCTTTTTAGATTAATCAACTATTTTTTAGTTGCTCCTTAAGTATATCAGTAAAATTTTTCGTAAAAATTGTTTGAAGTACACTTTACTGATATACTTTTTCAGTTTTTTTTTTTTTTTTTCTTCTCGATTTTCACAAAATTGGCTTTAACGATTTTGATTAAAATTCATAAATCAACTATTTTTTGTATGCCCTTTAAAAAGCAAATCAGTAAAATTTTTCGTGAAAATTGTTTGAAGTACACTTTAATTATGTATTCAGACTTTTCAAATTCATTTTCCCCACACATTAAAAAAAAAATTCCAATTCTTATGAAATTTTGTATTTATTTAGGATTCTTTATTGTGTTTAATATATCCAAATATGAGATTAAAATTTTGAAAAAAAAAAAAAAAATACACAGAGCCTATGGAAATTTTGAATCATTTTACTTTTTTACGTATTACTTATGAAATGTAAGTAGTCAAGTTAACTAAAGTGCTAAGTGGGAAACTATATATATCTCGACATAAAAAATCTGGTGTGACCAGCTCGGTCTCTTACCGAAGGGTATGAGAAAATTGTGTGCTGTGCGCCAGTCACACCATATTTTTTTATCTAATTATCAGTAAAAGGGAATGAATGGATTGGTGTGTTAGCAAATTGGCCTTGATCGATGATTTCTCTCAGTAACGCTTCTCTGAGATGCAGATGTTGACAGCTGCCTTAAAGGTCCAGCCAAGTGTTAAGGACCTGCACCTGTCTCATGTGACCACGCTTTACTGCTCCCCTTAATCACTCACCTGTCCTAAGCATTGGCACCGTGCCTACAATCCTCCCCCTTTTTTTTTTTTTATTAAATCAAAATAACCTCTTCATTTTTTCATTCATACTTTGATATCTTTTGTAATAAGAAATGAGAAAATTATAGCAAGACTTAAAAATCTGGTGTGACTGGTCGCATAGCACACAACTTTCTCTTCGGTAATTGAAAGTTGTGTACTGTGCTTTTACACCTATTTTTTGTGTCGTTATATATTTAGTTTCCGATATATTAGTATTTAAGATGTAAAATTTATATGGGAAAATATTTATATTCTACTACCATTGCAACCATTTCTTTTATCTTTCCCGTACTAGAACTTTTGGCCGATTTTGTTCAAAAGCTTTGTGTCACGTCGCAGGGGGGTCCCTAACTTGAATATTAATAAAAAATTTCATCCTCCTAGATTTTTTCTTTCTTGAGATATTTAGTTCACAGACACACACAGACAGACCATTTTGCGGGACCCACTTTATTGGACTCAGGGGACCTCAAAACATGTATTGCCAATTATTGGCGACAATGAATAAAATCTCGATTTTTTTTAAGCATTTTAGGCGATTTATATTGATTTTGACGATACTCATTATAATAATACGATATATATTGGAGTTTAGGCATTTATTTATACCATTTGGTATCCAAATCAATATTGACATTTCTTAACACTTTTAGCCTCTCGGCCACTGAGGGTCCGGTGAATTATCGATTTTCTAATTATATTATTCTAATTGGAGGATTGTTGGCCTTTGGCCCCTTCTATTTTTTGACTTTTACCCTTTTCGGATAATCTTAAAGTATGTCGAAAAAATATCTATATATATCATGATTTTCTAATATATCTTTATATATGTATAGGCTATAAATCGATGTATAATTTTAAGTAGCCCTATTGAAAGTCGATATATTCCTGAAAATTTTTCATTTAGGGATTTTAAATTTTTCAATGTTTATGTTTCATGGATCTTGATCTGCATTCAGACATCTAATTGCACCCTTAATTAAACTTGTTATTTTATCAAGTGTCGTTTTTTTTTTTAACTTTTTCGGCATATTGTCTTTAAACGATATACAAATATATTAATTACCAATCAAATTATCCAGACACATTTATTTATACCATTTGGTACCCCATGATTAAATAAATTTTCATCATTTTCATTACCTGAGGTTCGAAACCCCTGGCTTTTAAAAGCGTTGTATAGTTGTTAGTAAATAAAAATGTATTCTCACCAATGAAGTACGTGGCTGTTGATTTATGCACAAGGAAGGAAGCAGGTGCAGCCAAAATTAAAGCCTCCGATTTTGTTACAATTAATGAGACGTTTCGAGAAAACTTTATTTCCTCATCATCAGTCTTTCCTACACAAGAAATACATAATATAACACATTAATATAGAATAGATAGAAAAATTTTTTTAAACAATATAAGATAACACTTACAAATTGTATTTGTCCCGGAGTTGTTAAAAGGGCACAATACATTTATTATGTATATTCTTTATGGGTGTGTTATTCATTGACTTGTTCAGTGAGAATGTTAAAAATTGCAAAAGCGTCTCGATTATAAATATATTTCTTTCAATATTTCTTAAAATATTTCTATAATTAAAATTTAATCTTAAAATCTGGTCAATGTTATTTAAATTAAAACGAAATGTTGAAAGAAGAAATCTTTTCATCAAATCAATAAAAACAAATTTACATAGATATATAAAAAAATTCAAAAATTTTCCCCTTTAAAAACAAAATGTATTTTTCCCTCAAAATTTCTCTTATAAAAACCCCCCTTGAATATGTGAGATCGGGCCAAGAGTATAGCAGAGAATCAAATGAATATTTCACAACATTTCGAAAAACCCCTACACGTCCTCAGCACATCTGGAGGCCAGGTCACCAATAACCCCATCATATATGCCGCTCAACCCTTCACAATCCGTATGAAAGTTAATTGCCCGGTCACCAAATAATTTGATGTAGCACTTTTCTGATGTTGTTCTTTTGTTGTAATTAGGCTCAAACGACAGTATTTCCACATTATCTAAATCGAATGTGTGGCCATTATCAACGCAATGTATGCTCAGAGCGGTAGACCTCTTGCCCTTTCTCACACTGTAATCATGTTCATACAAGCGTATAGATAGTTTTCTGCCCGTTTGGCCAACATATACTGATCCGGGTGGGGGGCAGTCCTTACACTTTAGCACATACACAACACTATGTCTATTTTTGACTGTTATACGGTCTTTATTATTATATAAGTGGCTGAGATTATTTTGACACTTTGGGGCTAATCTTATGTTGTATTTTTTAAGGAGAGCATTTAACTTTTCAGTGACCACTGGAACATATGGAATTGAAAAATACATCGGCGTACTTACAGTGGTGTCTGGGAGATGGTTATGGGATAAATTTAATTTACTGGAGAATTTCGATATCATACTATTTATAAAATAAGGAGGGTAGGCGTTTTCTTTCGCCATTACTTTGAATAGGGCTAAATTTTTATCTCTAAATTGATCATCACCTAAATTAAAAATACGTCTCAAAAAATAATGCAATGTATTGAGCTTGTAAGTGAAAGGGACGTTAGATGAATAGTTAGTCAACCTAGAGCTGGTATGGGGTTTGGAAAAAATATCAAAAGAAAGGGAGCCATCAAGATTTTTAATCACAACCAATTCCAAAAAGGTTATCCTATTATCAGTCTCTATTTCATGTGTAAAATTGATATTTGAATCAAAGGAGTTAAAATTCTCTAAAATCATATCCAAGTCATCCTTGTTAACACATGCCAAAGAGTCGTCTACATATTGTAGATAAAATGGTAAATTGAGAGGCATCACATGTGAGAGATAAAATTTTTTAATGCAAAGATCTGCAGCAATAGGGCTTAAAGACCCTCCCATGGGTAATCCTTTCAGCTGTAAATAAGTTTTGTTGTTAAATGAGAAATAGTTTGACTTAAGGCATAGATCTAGGGCCATCTTAAATTTCTGAAGAGGGAAGTTAGTGTGCACCGAAATGTTCGGCCAAAAATATTCAATACAATCCATTAGTAAATCTAGTGGAATGGATGAGAAAAGTTCTTTAATATCGAAAGAGACCAAACAATGGTTCTCAGGAATTTTAATGGTTTTAATTCTATTTTTGACTTCGATTGAATTAGATACCCGAAACGTGTCTTCAGATGTTAAATTTTTTAAAATGTCACTTAGATATTTAGATAATTTAGTGTTAGGGTAACCTATTGTTGTAATAACAGGCCTAAGAGGATGATTTGGATAATTGCCCTTATGTATCTTAACGAGACCATACATACGAGCGTTTTGAGAATTCTTGCTAATTAATTTCCCAGCTGTGGGTTTGTCAAAAATATCATCCTGTTGGCATTCAATTATAAACTTATTTACCCTCTCTTCCAATTTGGGTATAGGATTGTGACTAATTGGTTTGTATGTACTTTCATCAGACACAATTTTGTCCATGTCCGCTATATAAGCATCTCGAGTAGTAATAACGGCTACTTTAGATTTATCTGATTGGAGAAAAATTAAATGTGGATTACTTTTTTTAAAGTGTAACGTTTTAGAAATATCCACAGCAGCGGAGGAGGACAAATGTGGCCGATGTGACACACTGTTGTTATTGAAATTTTGTAGGATGTTTGCAGTTTTATTTCTAATGATGTTCCTAACATTCACTTCAAAATTTCCAAAATGGAAAATATTTTCTAAGGTTGCAATGGATTGGATGAGGCCATTAGTGATGTTTTTATTACTTTTGAGAGGAGGGCAAAATTTAGGTTCCAGACTAAGTGCATTGTTTACAAATTGAGGTATATTAACATTTGTAAGGTTAATAACCCTATTCGTATTATAGGATGGTTTAACTAAATCATTTAATTTTTTAAGGATGGTCATATGAAATTTTTTATATTATATTAAAATTTCAATAACAACAGTGTGTCACATCGGCCACATTTGTCCTCCTCCGCTGCTGTGGATATTTCTAAAACGTTACACTTTAAAAAAAGTAATCCACATTTAATTTTTCTCCAATCAGATAAATCTAAAGTAGCCGTTATTACTACTCGAGATGCTTATATAGCGGACATGGACAAAATTGTGTCTGATGAAAGTACATACAAACCAATTAGTCACAATCCTATACCCAAATTGGAAGAGAGGGTAAATAAGTTTATAATTGAATGCCAACAGGATGATATTTTTGACAAACCCACAGCTGGGAAATTAATTAGCAAGAATTCTCAAAACGCTCGTATGTATGGTCTTGTTAAGATACATAAGGGCAATTATCCAAATCATCCTCTTAGGCCTGTTATTACAACAATAGGTTACCCTAACACTAAATTATCTAAATATCTAAGTGACATTTTAAAAAATTTAACATCTGAAGACACGTTTCGGGTATCTAATTCAATCGAAGTCAAAAATAGAATTAAAACCATTAAAATTCCTGAGAACCATTGTTTGGTCTCTTTCGATATTAAAGAACTTTTCTCATCCATTCCACTAGATTTACTAATGGATTGTATTGAATATTTTTGGCCGAACATTTCGGTGCACACTAACTTCCCTCTTCAGAAATTTAAGATGGCCCTAGATCTATGCCTTAAGTCAAACTATTTCTCATTTAACAACAAAACTTATTTACAGCTGAAAGGATTACCCATGGGAGGGTCTTTAAGCCCTATTGCTGCAGATCTTTGCATTAAAAAATTTTATCTCTCACATGTGATGCCTCTCAATTTACCATTTTATCTACAATATGTAGACGACTCTTTGGCATGTGTTAACAAGGATGACTTGGATATGATTTTAGAGAATTTTAACTCCTTTGATTCAAATATCAATTTTACACATGAAATAGAGACTGATAATAGGATAACCTTTTTGGAATTGGTTGTGATTAAAAATCTTGATGGCTCCCTTTCTTTTGATATTTTTTCCAAACCCCATACCAGCTCTAGGTTGACTAACTATTCATCTAACGTCCCTTTCACTTACAAGCTCAATACATTGCATTATTTTTTGAGACGTATTTTTAATTTAGGTGATGATCAATTTAGAGATAAAAATTTAGCCCTATTCAAAGTAATGGCGAAAGAAAACGCTTACCCTCCTTATTTTATAAATAGTATGATATCGAAATTCTCCAGTAAATTAAATTTATCCCATAACCATCTCCCAGACACCACTGTAAGTACGCCGATGTATTTTTCAATTCCATATGTTCCAGTGGTCACTGAAAAGTTAAATGCTCTCCTTAAAAAATACAACATAAGATTAGCCCCAAAGTGTCAAAATAATCTCAGCCACTTATATAATAATAAAGACCGTATAACAGTCAAAAATAGACATAGTGTTGTGTATGTGCTAAAGTGTAAGGACTGCCCCCCACCCGGATCAGTATATGTTGGCCAAACGGGCAGAAAACTATCTATACGCTTGTATGAACATGATTACAGTGTGAGAAAGGGCAAGAGGTCTACCGCTCTGAGCATACATTGCGTTGATAATGGCCACACATTCGATTTAGATAATGTGGAAATACTGTCGTTTGAGCCTAATTACAACAAAAGAACAACATCAGAAAAGTGCTACATCAAATTATTTGGTGACCGGGCAATTAACTTTCATACGGATTGTGAAGGGTTGAGCGGCGTATATGATGGGGTTATTGGTGACCTGGCCTCCAGATGTGCTGAGGACGTGTAGGGGTTTTTCGAAATGTTGTGAAATATTCATTTGATTCTCTGCTATACTCTTGGCCCGATCTCACATATTCAAGGGGGTTTTTATAAGAAAATTTTGAGGGAAAAATACATTTTGTTTTTAAAGGGGAAAATTTTTGAATTTTTTTATATATCTCTGTAAATTTGTTTTTATTGATTTGATGAAAAGATTTCTTCTTTCAACATTTCGTTTTAATTTAAATAACATTGACCAGATTTTAAGATTAAATTTTAATTATAGAAATATTTTAAGAAATATTGAAAGAAATATATTTATAATCGAGACGCTTTTGCAATTTTTAACATTCTCACTGAACAAGTCAATGAATAACACACCCATAAAGAAAATACATAATAAATGTATTGTGCCCTTTTAACAACTCCGGGACAAATACAATTTGTAAGTGTTATCTTATATTGTTTAAAAAAATTTTTCTATCTATTCTATATTAATGTGTTATATTATGTATTTCTTGTGTAGGAAAGACTGATGATGAGGAAATAAAGTTTTCTCGAAACGTCTCATTAATTGTAACAAAATCGGAGGCTTTAATTTTGGCTGCACCTGCTTCCTTCCTTGTGCAAAATGTATTCTCATTACCTGTTCGAAAAAAAAAATATTAAGAAAATCTAAATATCGAAATATTAAAAAAAAAGTATTTCTTTTACTTTCTCGCATGCTAGAAAGTATTGTTTTAAATTATATTTATATAGGCATATATGGACCGTGTTATGCAATGGTGTGTTAAAGACCAAACATCGAGTTTTGAGAAAATCAACAATAAAGTTTTTTGTTTACATTGGATTATATATAATTTTTCTTGTCAATTGTGCAAGTAACATTAAATATAAATTTTTTAGGACATATTTCATAAAAAATATTATGAATTAAAGCATTTGAAACAATATTACGTGCTTAACTCAATTTTGAATTTTTTTGGTCTTTGACACACCATAGCATAACAGGGTCCATATATAAATTCTTATTTAATAAAATATTATTACATACCTATTATATAGGTATTAAAAAATTTCGAAAAAATATATTTTCCGTAATGAATTGAATGAAGTTTAAAGTCGATATGTGATTTGGCACATATAACCACAAATTCAAGAACCCGTTCGCGAGATTTATTAATTAATTAATCAAATTCGAGTTTTAATGAGTAATTAAGAATTAATTTAGTAGAGCAGTAGCGCCCTTGCCCCTTCTTCTCAATCCCTTTTGCAAATCGATGGAGCCTAAGAAGGTGTTCCAACCCCCCCCCCCCCTTAGTGCCCCCTCGGTGGCCGTAAACCGCCGTAAACCGCCGGCGCCGGTCATAACTCGGCAAGCAATAAAATAATACGGAGTGGGGGCCCACCCTTAAGGGACCAGACCCTAAAACAGAACAAGAACCGTCGCTCGGGGTGTTTTAAGACACACCAACCCTTTACTATTATTATATTTCTTACTTTTTTTAAACATAAACTTGAATTAAAATTATTAGTGAACAAAAGACAAGTATGTTTGTTTTAAAAAAAAAAAAAAAAAAAAAACATATTTAACTTTTAATTAGTTTTAAAAAAAATGGATGAGTATGATGTTTTAAAAATCCGACTAAACAACATCTCATTTATTTTTAAATTATTTTTGTTAATTACGCTATATACAAAAAATTTTTTTTTTTTCTTTTTTTATTGTTACCCTGGTACTAAATAGGCCTATGCATGAACTAATTTTCCAAAATATAGTTGAACATATTTTAAATTAAAACAAAAAATTAGAAATTTAAATAAATGAACGCGTAGTCTGAGATAATAAATTGTATTAGATATTTTTACAGAAGTATAATTAATGAATCTCAATCTCTAAAATTAGAGGTGAAACTTCCATAGTTTTTAGTGCAGTATTACCACGGTAATTCGAACCCTGCATTAGTATAAGGGTATTTTTATGCACTGTTAAAAAAACTTCCAAAAAACTTCCTATACAAGTATAGGAACTCTGTTTCATAAACTGTTTATGAATATATTGAGAAAGTTCAATTTGTTGCCAACCTAACAAATGTCTTGTATATTTTAAAATTAATTATTTTGGTAAAAATTGTTAATTTTTATTTTTATTTTTATAGCTATTTAGTTGAATTACTTTATAAAAATTATTTAATTAGTATGATTGTAATATACTTCATAAATATTTAAATAGTTTAGAGCGCGAATTTCAAACCAGAATTTAATAAATTTAGATTTGTGAAATAAATTTTAAAAGAATAATTTCAAGTTTCCTTAAAATAATTATAAAATAATATTAATAAAAATTCCTTGAGGTAGTCGAGTTATTTGAGAACGTTTAGACCAGTGATTCTCAACTTGTCGCGGTGCACTTTTAACGATTTCAAAATTTGGCGGCACACAAAGAAAAAGATAAGTTTAAAAGTTGGTAATTTGTTCATAAACTTTTATATTAATTTTATTTCATATCCTGGGCATATTAATATTCAACCACGAAAGTATATGGAAAATGATTGAAAATTCATATTTTTTTTACAGTGTGGCTGGTGGAATTTTGGCTGCGTTTTCTTCTAACTTTCATTCCTGGTAGAAATTAAAATTCCAAAAAAAAAAAAAAAAAAAAATAGTTTAGTACATTAAATTATTATTGTATTTTAAGCCATTATTTAGCAAAATAACATAGAATCAAAATGCTCTACAGTACAAAATAAAAACAATAGAGTACATATTGAGGAGGTTCATGGCTAAACGGATAAGCTGCAGATTACGAATCTATAGTTGCTATACAAACTCGGTCAACGAGTTTAAATTTTATTAAATCACAATATTGTGTTTTACTTTCTCTTACCTATATAATATATTATACATATTATGTTAATATATAGAGAGAAAGTATTGGTTTCATATCAAAAATTGATGTCGAGATTTTGATGGATATACACGTTTTGAGGTCCCCTGAATCCAAAAAAGTCGTTTTCGCAACATGCTCTGTCTGTGTGTGTGTGTGTGTGTGTGTGTGTGTCTATCTGTGTGTCTGTGAACAAAATATCTCAGGAACAAAAAGGAGGTTAAAATTTTATATTTATGTACTTTCCTGATTTACATTTTCAGTTTTTTTTTTTATTTTCTCAAAATTCGCTCCAAAGATTTTGATTAAAATTCATAAATCATTATTTTTTAGAAGCTCTTTGAAATGTATATTCTCATTTTGCCTTTGAAATCTTATGAAGACCACTTTACTCTTCTTTTTTTTTTCTTCTAAAACATTCACACTTTTTTATCATTCACACTCACATTCACCCACACATTCATACAGTCTTTTCGGCAACTTAGGCCATTTAAGACTTTGACGATAACTGTTATGAATATATATTATTTGGGGTCCAGGCATTCTTATTTAAGCCATTTGGTATCCAGATGCCTTAAATAAAATCATCGGACTGCCTGGGGTCCGAACCCGCGACGTTCGGTATACGAGGTTAGCACTCTAACCCCTACACCAAGCCCCGAGGGCCACTTTACTCTTATAATTCATAGGAAAGATAGGAGAAATGGTTGCCTTGGTAACAAAATATAAATATTTTCCCACGTTTATAAATTGTACATCCTTACCAGGTGGCTTAAATAGAAATGCCTGAACCCCAAATTGATTTATTAATTACAACGGTTATCGTCAAAGTCTTAAATGGCCTAAGTTGCCGAAAAGACTGTGTGAATGGGTGTGTGAGTGTGAGTGTGAATGAGAAAAAAGTGGGAATGTTTAAAAAAAAAAAAAGAAAAAAAAAAAAAATTGTACATCTTGAATTCCAATGAACTCTACTGTCAGAAACTAAATATACTTATGGAATGGAAAAGAATAAGTACAGGTGCAGCAAATGAAGAGAGCCTTTGGATGCCAAATGCCGAAAAAGGAGACGTTTCGGACAAAATTTATTCGTCCATCTTCAGTCCTCGTTGGTTTATAAATTAATTAGGCACAAAGTTGTCATTGTTGTTTTGGCACGAATTTGTGCGCATGTATATTTTTTTATAAAAACAGGCGAGTGTCAATGTTTCGTGAGTGTCTATAAGATAATGAGTGTCTATAAGATAAATATACTTATGTCGACCCAAAAAATCTGGTGTTGCTCTTACCTTCGATAATCGAAAGTTGTGTACTGTGCGGCCAGTCCCACAAGGTTTTTATAATTTGAATTATTGATGTTCTAATAGAGTAATAAAAAGCAAGATTGAATATTAATTAAAGATTAAGTTGTTCTACATTTTTTTAATACACTTAGTACATTATAGGTAGGAGAAAATAAAAACAGCCCCACTTTAGAAGAAAATTGATCTAAGTAGGCCTACGTTAATTCAACTTGAAATTGTGTTTGTAATTGAGAAGAGTGACAACGAAAGAGAGAGCGACAGTGCATTTGTTTTCACCCACACACCTTGCTGGTATCACAACGAAGAGCATCCGGTAGTTGTCGCGTCTGGGTGGGTGATCTCCTCTCCCAACCAGGATGTATCGCCCACAAACAGCCTTCAGGCGCCACCAATTTGCACCAATTGGAGTCGCCGACCACGCGACAACAGAACAACAGCGCCTCCATAATTATTGTCTGGATCAGAGTGAATCTTTCTTTTCAACCGTTTAGCTGATAGAAACAATTTTACAAAGGAATTAATTTTTATTTTTTATTATCTTATGTGTTAATATATATAGAGAGAAAATATTGATTTCATCTCAAAAATTGATGGATATACACGTCTTGAGTTCAAAAAATCTGGTGTGACTGGTCGCAAAGCACACAACTTTCTCTTACATTCGGTAATCGAAAGTTGGGTTTTGTGCTTGTCACACCAGATTTTTTGTGTCGCTATATATTTAGTTTCCGCCGATATATTAGAATTCAAGATGTAAAATTTATAAGTATGGGAAAATATTTATATTTTGTTACCATGGCAACCATTCCTTTTATCTTTCTTATTAAGTACAAGAATAAAGTATTCTTCAGAAGATTTCAATGGCAAAATGAGAATATACATTTTAAAGAGCATCTAAAAAATAATTGATTTTTGAAGTTTAATCAAAATCATTGGAGCAAATTTGAGAAAATTGAAAAAAAAAAAAAAAAAAAACTAAAAAACTACATCAGTAAAGTACTAGTACTTATATATAGGTAAGAGAAAGTACGGCCACCACGGTCTGTCTGTGAACAAAATATCTCAAGAACAAAAAGAGCTAGGAGGTTGAAATTTTATATTTAACTTAGGCACCACCCTAAGACGTAACACGAAGCTTTTGAACAAAATCGGCCTAAAGTACTAGTACTTTACTGATGTACTTTTTCAATTTTTCTTTGATTTTCTCAAAATTCGCTATAACGATTTTGATTAAAATTCAAACATCAATTATTTTTTTAGATACTCTTTAAAATGTATATTCTCATTTTGCCCTCAAAATTTGTTTGAAGCACACTTTACTCTTGTACTTGATAGGAAAGATAAGAGAAATGGTTGCCATGGTAACACCATATAAATATTCACCCATATAAATTTTACATCTTTAATTTTAATATATCGGTGGGGAAACTAAATATATGTCGACACAAAAAAATCTGATGTGACAAGCACTCATTACAACTTTCGGTTACCGAAAGTAATAGAAAGTTGTGTACTATGCGAGCAGTCACACCAGATTTTTGACAATCACAAACACTTCTCTTATGCTAGTCTTCTTCTCCATCTCCATTAACATCTCTAAATCACAAAATCGCTTCCTTTATTTCTCTACACACATCAGAATATTTTTTTTTTTTTTTTTATAATGGACAAAGACTAGCTATTTTTATTTATTTATTTTTTCAAAAATCAGGAAAAACCGCCTGAGAATTAGTTGAACTGAGAGGCGACACCGAGTCTCACAATTTCATGGCATTTGTCAGCAATCGTGTCCTCCGATTAAAATCCGATCTCTTCAAACTTTCATTTGTAATCCACGAAAAATATATCATCATTTAACGGTGGATATTTTCACAAAATTAAAAAGTTCTGCTTTTAAAGATAAATGGATTATTAAGATTTTCATTTGGATTACTCTTCATCCATTAAACTATTAACTTGTCATTCTCATTCAAATATGCAATAATTTTCTCCAAAGTCGGAGAATTTATTTGAGCGGATGAAAAGATGAAGAAGATATATTAGTATGGAATTCCAACTCTTCTTATAATCTATTAAGCAAAAACAAAGTTCTTAAACAGAATTACGGTATATTCCAGTAAAATTTAAGCTTTTAGTATTAAAAAAATCACATGGTTTAACTCTTAAATTCTCGATTTAAAATTGGTGGCTTTTTTTTCATTATTTTACAAAAATTAAAAAAAAAAAACTAAAACAAAAATTTAATTGAAAAAAGTAGATTTATAGCTGGATAAAAGTTGTTAAAGTGTATCAGGATGAAGAAAGAGAAGCAGCTAGTATTATTTCGTTTATTTCATACCCATTAGGCTGACGTTTCGGTCTCGGTCGAGACCATCTTCAGGTTTAGGCTGACGTTTCTCGACCGAGACCGAAACGTCAGCCTAATGGGTATGAAATAAACGAAATAATACTAGCTGCTTCTCTTTCTTCATCCTGATACACTTTAAAAAATTTAATTAAAATTTCAAAAAGTTATAAGGCTTACTGTGGCTTTGACAAGTTTACTAGAACCTCCCTTCTCCTTCCCGTGTCCGAGAGATTAAATATTTTGACAAATGTCAATATTGATAACCTAAAAGCCAAGAGGAGTGGGTTCTGACCCCAAGCAGTCCTATGATTTATTTAAATCATTTAGATACCAAATGAAATAAATAAATATAGGCCTTTGCAAAATAATCGATTATTTTTCGGACATAAACCAGCCAAATCCTGAATTTGAAAAGATGGGATGAGACCCGTACACTACAAAAAAAAGGCCAAATGATTAAAAATAAAAAAAAGGTCAAACTATTTTCGTAAGAGGGAAAAATGGAAATTTTACTATTCTCCGGATCCAATAATCGATAAATGGTTATTTTTCATAATCGAACACTCCTAAATAAATATGCCTGTCTGAAAATTTGTCTCTTAATTTATATATTGTGTATCGTTTTTACTTCATATGCCCTAAGATGCCGAAAAAAATTTAAAAAATCTGGTGTGACTGGCGCACAGCACACAACTTTCTCTTACCTTCGGTAATCGAAAGTTGTGTACTGTGCTTGTCACACCAGATTTTTTGTGTCGACATATATTTAGTTCCCGACAGTACGGAACATTTGAATTCAGATGTAAAATTTATAAGTATGGGAAAATATTTATATTTTGTTACCATGGCAACCATTTCTCCTATCTTCCCTATGAAATACAAGAGTAAAGTGGTCTTCAGAAGATTTCAATCGCAAAATGAGAATATACATTTTAAAGAGCATCTAAAAAATAATTGATTTTTTGAATTTTAAAAAAAATCGTTGGAGCAAATTTTGAGAAAATCGAAAAAAACTGAAAAAGTACATCAGTAAAGTACTAGTAATCTTTGGCCGATTTTGATTAAAAGCTTATTTTTTCCGGTCCCGGGGGGTGTTTAAGTTAAATATAGAATTTCATCCTCGTAGCTCAATTCCTTCATGCTTAAAATTGAACACAGACACACCCCACCCACCCACACACAGACAGACCATGTCGCGAAAACCACTTTTTTGGATTCAGGGGACCTCAAAACGTGAAGATCCATCAAAATCTCGACTTCGAATTTTTGACATGAATCCAATACTTTCTCTCTATATATATATTACATATATACATAGTTAAGAGAAAGTAAATAAGAGAAAGTAAAAAAAAGTTGATTAGAGCCCATGAAAGAATAATTCCTTCAAAAAAATGTACTAAATAAACTTCATATTCTTTTAATAAATATTATTATACATCGTAAATCCCGCGATAATATTATTATTCATATTAAATCTGAAATAGGGATAAGTTTAATATAGGTCATAAACTTTTGCTAAGGTTAATATATTTAAATTAGAATGGAAATGGGATTTTTTCTCGATTTTCATCAAACAAATCAAAAGAGGAGGTGTGAGTAGGATGAGGAAGAGAGAGAGAGAGAGAGAGCGAGAGAGAGAGGAGGCCCAAGGGTCCCAAGGGTAATTACCTCCACCCCTATATCCATACTCTTCTACGCTAAGACATTTGCATTATTAGAGGCGAAGCGTAGGTGGTGGGGGCAGCCTCCGGGTTTGGATGAGGAGGCAATTCCTGAGAGAACTCTCTCTCTTCTTGGCCATTGTACTCGGTATCGGTGGGTACATGTGGGCCTCGGCTTTTAGTTTGTTTATCAGGGGAGAGAGAAAGAGAGAGACATCTTGGCAGCAAGTAATCAAAACTCTCCAAGTCAGGAGAAACAAACTACGTTTATAGGCCATTAGAATTTGCTCTCTGACTTATTATTAGACCTTGGCTACGTGAGAAATTGTTTGTTGCCTTGTTTAGAATAATTTCAATTTTATCAGGTGCATAGGAATGGAATGGTCCATAGAACACGCTTGGGATGTCTACTTTATAGTCTATAACAATTATAATTAAATAATTTATTATAAAAGAAAGATAATTTTTATTTGATTAAAATAATTTAACACCTGAGTAAAAATGATTAAAAATTATCGAGGGATCCACACGCCCGCAGCAGGTCTGCATAGTGACACACATGGATACACACGCCCACACCAGGGACACACATTTTTCTTCTGACCACTTTCGATCTACTGTGTGTGTTCCTGGTGCAGGCGTGTGTATCCATGTGTTCCTAAAGATTCATTATGCAGACCTGCTGCGGGCGTGTGGATCTCTTCTGAGGATAATCCTAACCGGGATCCAAACGTCAACATAATAGGAATAAAAATAATGAAATACAACTAGCGAATTTTCTTCTTCTTTTCACCTCTCCCAATTTGAATTAACTTTTTCTGACTTGTTACTGTGTTGCGGGTTGCCTGGGTCAGCGGGCGCCTTTGGTTGGTAGGTTGAATAAATAAATCGCACGAAAATATTTACTAGAATAGTAGGCCTACATAACAGTATGTGAAACTTAATTTTCGTCACCTAGCTCCATTATATTTTTAAAATAGTAGGCTATAGAATAAATAAAAGATCAAGCAGCTATGTTTATTTCTTTATTATAGAACCCACAGCGATATTTCAGTCGACTATGCGACCATCTTCATATCATATTGACTTTGTCGCTGAATGTGTTATATCTGATAGATAGCAATGCACTTTATGAAATGTCTGTCAAAGAACATAAGAGGGTTTTTCTGTTGACTGAACCTAGTCATGAAGTTGGTCGCATAGTCGACCGAAACGTCGCTGTTGGTTCTATAATAAATAAATAAACGTAGCTGCTTGACATTTTATTTATTCTACACATATTGATCCAGCTATTCACCACGCTAACTTCTCAAAATATTTGATGAATTTACTTTTAATGTAGATCTCATTCGACGATTCGGTCGTCTTTCACAACCTTCATCAGGGCAAATAATTGTCAACAATATACGATCTTAGGTTTTGAGGTTTACTGTAATCATATACAATTTCTTTAATTAAAAAAAAAAGAAATTGTATATGATTACGGTAAACCTCAAAACCTAAGATCGTATAGTGTTGGCAATTATTTGCCCTGCTCAAGGTTGTGCCCGACTACCCAATCTTCGGCGAGTAAAAATTAAATAGAATATTTTTTATTTAATCTCCTGACTGCAAAGTTCCTTCGGTTTTCTGATTAAATCTCCACAGCCATAACACATTGAATTAATTACTAAAATTTTATTATTGAGGAATGCCAAACTACATTCTATTTTAGAAAAATATAAATTTGACATTTTTAATTGCTGTAAAAAAAAAAAACCTAATTTTTTCTTCAGGGGGAATTTATTTTCTGCACTAGCCCCATTATATTTTTAAACTTCTCAATTAAGTTACATCATTGAATCTATTTACAAAATATTTGATGTTTATGAATGAGAATTTCTCACTCTTTCTTATGTTCTTCTTTTAACGACTCACCTTTGAGAGAGAGAGAGAGAAGGTGATGATATATTTGGAGGAGAGGATCAAATTTCTTTGATCCGTGAACGAATGAAGCACAACCTCCAAGAGAGAGAGAGAGAGAGAGAGGGTCTCACATTTCTTCCCCATGAGACAAACCAGAGAGAGAGAGAGAGAGGGAGGAAGCAATCTCAGCCCGAGGTCCACCCCCGACCTCCCTTCCACCCATCCAGGGGTTGTGAGGGGCCCGCCCACCCCCTCGGCCCTACTGGCACGCAGACGCGCCAGTGAGGACGACGATGGCGACGAAGCCGCGACGACGACGACGGCACCCCTTGGGGCTCGGAGGCTCAATTAAACTTTAAGATGATATGCATAGGTCGTTGCGCCCCCACCCCCCGCTCCATCGCCCTCACACTTTGGCCTTAGTTTACTTGTTAATTATTAGAAATCAAGAGAGAGAGAGAGAGAGAGAAAGAGAAAAAGTTATTGTGTCAGCAGGGAGAGTGGGAGTTTTATGAGAAAAAAACTAATACAACATTCAT
>JAKCPI010017703.1:0-11966 GCA_023213315.1 Euborellia annulipes | reverse complement strand
TTTTAATTTCTCTTATCTATATATGTAATATATAGTGAGTAGGCCTAAGTATTGCGATCATGTCAAAAATTCCATATCGAGATTTTAATGGAAATACATGTTTTGAGGTCCCGAGAGTCCAAAAAAGTGGGTCCTGAGGGTCTGTCTGTGTGTGACGATTGTAAGTATGAAGGAAATTAGCTACCAGATTGAAATTTTATATTAAAGCTTAGGTACCCTCCCGGGCAGTTAAAACAAGCTTTTGAACAAAATAGGCCAAAAAGTTCTAGTACCTTACTGAAGTACTTTTTCAGTTTTTTCGAATTTCTCAAAATTTGGTCTAACGATTTGATGTAAATTAATAAATCAACTATGAGGATAGGATGCTCTTTAAAAATAATAGCGTCTATTAATAAGTTTTTTCCAAAGTCGTGTTTAAAATACACTTTATTTCCAAAGCAAGCATTCGTAGCTCAGCGTCAGCAAGTGGTCAAGTTTGAGAGTCAAGTGCTATGGGAAAAATATATCTTGACACAAAAAATCTGGTGTGGGAGCAAAGTACACAAGGTATCAAATGACAACCTCGTCGCTCCAGAATAAAACAATTTTCATAATTAAATATTTTAAAGATTTCCTTTAAAAAAAAAAAAAAAAAAAAAAATGATAAAGAGAAAATAAACAAACGATTCTCTTTTAGAAACAAAATTTCCCCTTATGAAGTTTTGTATCCTATTTTCGGTAAAGTGTGATTTATTTTATCTCTCAAAAGAACAGACGTAGTGTTTGCTCGTCTCATGTAATCGCAGAGCAAACAGCCGAGTCCGACGGCGAAAGCCGCGGCGGCCGAGACCTAAACTCGTGCACAATACACACCTTATATTACACCCTCTAGAGAGAGCTTTTGACACTCTTGACGGCTCAAGGGACTCGGGAGAAACAAGAAAACATCTCCAATTCTAACTCAAATAGCTGCTCAGATAAAAAGATAATCGTTCAACTAGCATTATCAAATGACAGAGATAGAGAGAAGAGAGTTAAGTCTTTCTTCAAATATTCAAATGGAGGTTAAGTAATTAAATTAATCGATAATCATTTTTAATATACTCTAGGTTTATAAAATTGCAAAAGAATTTTAAAAACTTATTCGCAAGTCTTATTTTGAGAAAAAAGTTCTTTTTTAGCTATACAAGTTTTTACAACAAAAACGTCGCTATCAATTATATGAATATGAGAAAGTAAATGAATTAAATCGAAACGTCTCTAGATGAGGAGATATGCAAGACCAACGTCTTTAAAATTTAACTAAAAAAGTAGGCATTGAAAATATGAAAAGCAAGCCGATCCACGTCTCACGGCCTGACGCTTGTTATGAAAAAGGGAAAAAAAGGCTGACATAAAGGAAGAAATGCCAGCCTTAGCTCGGGTAACTCGTGGTCGCCATCCACGTACTCACTAGATGTGAGCCCCTGAGTGAAAGAAAATATAAAAAATTGTGGTTTTATGAAAGCAAGATGCAAGTGAAACTTTTTTCTCGGATCGTAGGCGTTTAACTGAAAATTTTCAGAAAATTATTCAATTAAGGGTATTAAAATCGCGTTTTTAATCTTAACTTAATAATTGGAAAATGGAAATGATAATGGGAAATCAATAGAGGTATGTTAAAAACTGAGAACAATATTTATTTAGTAATTGAAGATTTGAACCATTTTAAATTATTTTAAAAATTATATTTTATCAATTTAAAAATTGAATTATTAAATCTCACAATTATTTTTTATAATTCGTCATATATATTAAATTTCAATTGTCGTCACGGCTTGTGACGTCATGGCTTGTAGCGTCACGGCTTGTAACGCGACATGCTGATAGAAGAGCGAAAAGATTTGAGAGGATCAAATAAAAGTTTCACTTTTAATATTTTTCTTTTATCTTGAGTTAATTTTTTTCAATAATTAGTAAATAAAAAAGAAGTCAAGTAGAAAAAAGTTATTTGGATAAATTTTCTATAAACAACTATGTTATTTAAAAATGATATATCGAATATAAATAAAACTGAATAGATATAAATTGACGTAAACATTGACAACAAACAGGTGAAAATAAGAAAAAATATATAAGCCAATAAAATTTCATAAATGAAGAAAAGATATATTTAAAAAATTCAGATGATTGAAATATACCAGGTGTATGTTTTTTTGTTATATTGATATTTATATAATAAAAAGTTGGTGTGACTGATTGCACTTCAAGACTTGGTAAGTGAAAATTGTGTTTTGTGCTTGTCATACCAGATTTTTTGTGTAGACATATACTGTTTAGTTCCCGGGAGAAATTTAAAATCTTATTTTGCGCCTCAAGAGGGGACAACTTATAATATAAAATTTCAACATCGTAGTTCATTTCCTTTTTGCTGCTTTATTTTAAACACATAGTAGGTCATTTAGAGGAACTCTTTGTACTTGGGGGCTTCAAAGCGAGTATTTCCATCAAAATCCAATCCAATACTTTTACTATACTATTGAGGGGTTCAGAGCAAAAGTGAACAAAGTTCACTTTTTACCCTTTTTGTGAAAGCCTTACATTTTTTTTCAGATATTTTTGTTTTTGCATTAAGGAACTTCTGCACTCTGGAGGATTAGAATTGAAATCCATGGTTCATTATTTACACCTTATAACTATCATAATTTACTAACCATAAAGGGAAAAATAAGAAAATTGTTTTGAACTAGATTTACTTTTGCTTTGAACCACTCATATATATAGGTAATAGAAAGTAAAAAGTACCATAAATAAAATGTTTGATACTATTAATAAAATAAAATAAAACTTTTTCATAGTAGTATTATAAAATTTTAAAGCCTAGATTATCTTTTTTGGTTCTCATATTACAAGGGCCTCACAGCAGGGTGCCACACCATAATGTACGAGATAAAACGTTAAAATAATAGGAGAAAGTGCTCAAATTGATTATGAATATCGCCATTAAATTATAATCACATGCATGATAAAAACAAAAAACAAAATCCTCCCTCTCTCTATATTTTTACTTTCTCTTACCTATGTATATATGTAATATTATATATAGAGAGAAAGTATTGGATTCATGTCAAAAATTCGATGGGGGGTGGGTGTGTGGGTGTGTGTGTGTTCAATTTTAAGCATGAAGGAATTGAGCTATGAGGTTGAAATTTTATATTTAAGTTAAACACCCCCCGGGACCGGGAAAATAAGCTTTTAATCAAAATCGGCCAAAGAGTACTAGTACTTTATTGATGTACTTTTTCAGTTTTTTTCGATTTTCTCAAAATTCGCTCTAACGATTTTTTTTTAAATTCAAAAATCAATTATTTTTTAGATGCTCTTTAAAATGTATATTCTCATTTTGCGATTGAAATCTTCTGAAGACCACTTTACTCTTGTATTTCATAGGGAAGATAGGAGAAATGGTTGCCATGGTAACAAAATATAAATATTTTCCCATACTTATAAATTTTACATCTGAATTCATATGTTCCGTACTGTCGGGAACTAAATATATTTCGACACGAAAAATCTGGTGTGACAAGCACAGAACACAACTTTCGATTACCGAAGGTAAGAGAAAGTTGTGTGCTGTGCGCCAGTCACACCAGATTTTTTTATCAAGGATAAAAAAAACTCAACTTCAAATGATTAAGGGACAAATTGGAGTGGTCTCTAAATTTGTATCTCAAAAAACCTTTTAAGAGATTTTTTGATTCTGTTTATTATTAATGAATTAAAATTCATTGGAAATTTTTTTCGCGGACTAACTAGACTAATGACAGTCCAAAACAAGCTTTCTGAATGACTAAAGTCAGGCCTTAAGACAATAGATACACCACCTACTTTCAATTAATTAAACAATACCCAAATGGTACTTTTCGTTACATTTAATATTAATGTCTAAATTAGTGATTCTCAACCTTTTTTTGTCGCGCCCCACTTTTAACCATTTCAAAATTTGGCGGCACGCAAAGAAAAAGTTTAAAAGGTGTTTATTTTCCTATAATACACTTTGTAAAATAGTTTATGATAATAATTATGAATGTAAAATAAAATAATTTGTACTACAAAAACAACAGTAAGTTTATTAATTACAAGTTAATAAAACATACTATATAATTTCTATAATTTGGCGGCACACTTTAAGAATTTAGTGGAACACAAAAGTGACGCAGCGCAGTGGTTGAGAATCACTGGTCTAAAAAAAAAAAAAAAAAAACAAACCCAAAAATGCCTAAAATTCTATCGCCTCCCTTAATTTATTTTTCCAATAAAAATATCAAGGTTCAACAACGAGCCAATCAGAAAAAAGCAAGTCTTTGAGATTATAAATTTAAAAAATACATAAATTAAGAGAAAAGTTTTAATTAAATTAAGCTAAATGTTATCTTTAAATAATTGAGGCCTATTAAAATAAACGATAGTTAAATGTGAACGAAGCAAAGGCAAAATTTAATGAATTTACAGGAATTTAGTTAAATAGTTTTAGCGTTTACCTTGATGATTATTTCAAAAGCCTCTTCAGTAAAATTAAACTACGATTATATTAAAATATAGAGAGACCTTCCTATTAAGATTAGATTTACTAAATACCCGATGGCAATAAAATATTTTCTAAGATAAAATTTTTCAAGAAAATAAGGAAGAAAATTTTTAAATAGACGAACAATAAATTAATAAATTGATTATAATTATTATTTTTTAAATCATGATTATAATTAAGAGATTAATTTTATTAATAATTTCTAATTTACTGTCTGGAATTTGAAAATATTTTTTATCAAAATAAAAATTAAATACTCGGTCAAAGAATTTAGAGTTCAGTCTTGGGCATATTTTTAAAAGAGGCTCAAGTATGAATTTTATTTATTTTTATGTCATAATTAATAAAAGAGTGCCTAAATTTTTCATCACAAATTTCAGTGTTTCCTAGCAAATTTATAGCTCCACCTGACGTCCTTTTATTTGGCAGATATTTCGTCAGGTGGAGCTATAAATTTGCTGGTTATTATTCTCCAACCCCTTTACTCTACTCATCCCAGCCTATTATTCAATTTCAGTGTTTCTTTTAGAAACCTAGCGCCCCGAGAGGTAATGCGGGTTGTGCGAGTTCCAGGCGTTGCCTATCAATGGCGGAGACTTGATTCTCCAAATTAAAATTAAAATGTGAAAATTTGTTTTATACGCGTATTAAAATTAGAGGGAAATATTTTATCACTTGAGTCCGGATGTTTATGCACAATCAAACCTTAAAATATGCATGCATTAATGCACTATAAAATGACCAAATATCACAACAGATTTTTTTGTGTCGAGATATATTTAGTTTCCGCCAATCTATTTATATAATTCGCCAATGTCAGTCTGCCATATTCTATTTAGGCAACTTCCCGTGGAATTTTGAAACGAAATTTTTTTGGCATAAAGAGGACCTTCTAGGGATTACATGAAAATTATTTTCATCCCTTTCTAGACGTGAAACTTCTCATAATTAAGAAAAGGCGAGTGTCCGCCGCAGGCGGCCCGAGCCAGCGGGCGGGGGTCCAGGGGGCGAGGTTACCAGGACAACCATTTCTCCTATCTTTGCTATTAAGTACAAGAGTGAAGTGTGCTTCAAACAGCAAAAAGAGAATATACATTTGAAAGAGCATCTAAAAAATAATTAATTTTTGAATTTTAATCAAAATCGTTAGGACATTTTGAGAAAATCGAAAAAAACTGAAAAAGTACATCAGTAAAGTACTGTTTTTTAACCGATTTTGTTTAAAAGCTTATTTTCACGCTCCAACTTAAATATAAAAAAAAATTCATCCTCATATCTCAATTCCTTCAATCTTAAAAATGAACACACACACAGACAGACATGTCGCGAAAACCACTTTTTTGGATTCAGGGGACCGCGAAAAGTGTAGGCCTATATCCATCAAAATTTTGACATCGAATTTTTGACAATACTTTCTCTCTTACCTTCTCTCTATAGGCCTATATATTAACATATATAGAGGTAAGAGAAAGTAGAAACAGTAAAAATATGCTCTATCCCAAATTGAGTTTCATTTTATTTTTATTATTATTAATTAATTATTATTAATTAAATGCTTTTATTTAACTTACTCTTTCAAGGTCACCAACTTTAGGGCTTTGTTAAGGACACTTCCCGATGAGCTAGAGGTGTGAAATTTGATATTTAAGAGTCATTTTTGATGACGCAAATTGTGAGATTGGTTTTACCAAAATGGACCAAACTAATGTGGTACTTTATTTGAAACCCTTCGCGAATTAATGTAATTTCAAAAGACTTCCCGATGGGCTAGAGGTGTGAAATGTAATACTTAAGAGTCATTTTTGATGACGCCACTATATGGTGGTTTTGATCAAAATAGACCAAACTAATGTGGTACTTTATTTGAAACCCTTCGCGAATTAATGGAATTTCAAAAAGACTTCCCGATGGGCTAGAGGTGTGAAATGTAACACTTAAGAGTCATTTTGATGACGCCACTATATGGTGGTTTTGATCAAAATAGACCAAACTAATGTGGTACTTTATTTGAAACCCTTCGCGAATTAATGTAATTTCAAAAGACTTCCCGATGGGCTAGAGGTGTGAAATGTAATACTTAAGAGTCATTTTTGATGACGCCACTATATGGTGGTTTTGATCAAAATAGACCAAACTAATGTGGTACTTTATTTGAAACCCTTCGTGAATTAATGTAATTTCAAAAGACTTCCCGATGGACTAGAGGTGTGAAATGTAATACTTAAGAGTCATTTTTGATGACGCCACTATATGGTGGTTTTGATCAAAATAGACCAAACTAATGTGGTACTTTATTTGAAACCCTTCGCGAATTAATGTAATTTCAAAGACTTCCCGATGGGCTAGAGGTGGAAATGTAATACTTAAGAGTCATTTTTGATGACGCCACTCATATGGTGGTTTTGATCAAAATAGACCAAACTAATGTGGTACTTTATTTGAAGCCTCACGCAAATAAGGCCCTATTAACTATAGTTTTGAATTTTGATATTTACGAGTCATTTTTTTATGATAATGAATAATTTTTCAATTGAACCAAATCAATGCAGGCCAAACTAATGTGGTACTTTATCATATTGATGATTTTTGATAAGACTAAAAGACTAAAAAAGCTTAAAATAAAAATAAAATAAAAAAAAAGATTTTTAAAAAAAATGCTTTTATTTAAATTGAACTAAAAAGAGAGAAATAAGAAAGAAATAATTTAATTGTTCTTGTTAAAATTTTTTAATATTTATGACTTAAAATAAAAGCGTGGGGCGCGAGCCTCGGAATCACTTCGAAGCCCGCCCCACGCTTTTATTTTAAGTCATAAATATTAAAAAATTTTAACAAGAACAATTAAATTATTTCTTTCTTATTTCTCTCTTTTTAGTTCAATTTAAATAAAAGCATTTTTTTAAAAATCTTTTTTTTATTTTATTTTTTCTTTTAAAACAATGAATAACTACATCGCAGGAAGTTCCATGCGCATAGTTGAAAGAAGAAATTTGGGACAAATTGAGGTTGAAATGTAGAGGATTCCAAAAATAAAAAGAATACTAAAAATAATTTTTCATTTTTTTCATATCTTTAAAATAATGTTAAAATATGTATGAAAAATGAACTTGTTTTGGTTAAAAATTGGTAAAACATGGCATTGAATTTCTTTTAAAAAAGCCAAAATATTCACGGAACAATTCTCGGTTATTTCGAATCAAGTACTCATGAAATAGATAGCTGAAAAGTTTCAGAAAAGTATTTAGTCTCTATACAAATACGCATTTACATGAACATCCTGGGCTCAAATGATCACTCTATTTTGGTTAGCAAAAAAATCTTTAGAAAGAAGCCAAAGAAAAATTTCAATAATATAGGGTCTATATGTCAACAAAAAATTCTAAGACAAAACGATTTTGTGGTATATAACCAATTAAATTTTATATTATACTGGTAAGTCTATATTTCTAAGGGCAGGAAACTATTTTAATAGTTCAAACTACCCTGCGAGGGAAAGTAGTAAATAGTCCCTAAAGAGATTTTTTTATTTTAATTAAATTGTCTCTTTGGTTATCTCTTGAACTCAACAAAGTTGAAAAATGAGGTTGTATATCCCCCCCCCCTCCACCGCCCCGAGATAAAGAGAATTCAATGTTTTTCGAAATGTTTTTAGAAGTTGAGAGGTCAGTATCATTCATTCCTCTCCTTTACAGAACGCGATGCCGCATATGACAGGCATTTAAAAAGTAATTATAAAATTCAAGAAAAAAAAAAAAATAGATAAAAAAAGTCTGATGAAGAAAAATCTATTAAAAAGTTGTTAAATCAAAACTAGGAAGGCCGATAGGCGCGCTAAATTCCTTTTTATTGCGGAGAATATTTTCTTTATTATTAAACCTATATATATAATAATTAAATTAATTTAATTAACACAAGCTCCTTCATGATAGATATCTTTGGTCTTAAGATATATGTATCAAACTGTAGTTGCTGACGCATTCAGAATAAGTACTTTGCATAAATATCAAAGTATTTTTTTAAAACACAAAGCCTGACACCCTCAGGGTTTTTAATGCCTCAATGCGTTGACGGAGTTTTTATTTTTTTGCTTTATAAAAGTTTTTTTTATCAATTGTTTATTCTTTCGTGACCTTAAGGCTGCTTTTTCTAAAAGAAAATTTTATTTTCATTTGTGTAAAAAATTATAATTAGAAAGCTTTTAATATTTTAATAAATAAAAAAATAAAAAAATATTGTTTTTAAAAAGCACTAAACTACGTAATTAAGAGTTTTTATATTTTAAAAGTAAAAGATACGAGTTCGAAGCTCATATTGTAAGATGAACATTTATTGGTATACTTTTCTTTGAATAGAATTGTAATTTGTTAAAGGTTCTTTTTTTTGGTCAGAAAGTCAATTCAATTGAAATAAAATTTCTCGCCTGGGAGAATATACGAATGAACTGAACCCTCGTCCTGTAGCACCAGAAGCAAATGCTCTCCTACCTTTCAGTCACAGGAATAAAAGTTGAAATTTAATAATTAAAAAATCATACAAAATATGAGAATGTGGCATAAGGGCAGCCAAGGAAGAAAAATAAAATAAAAATCTTTTTTGTCGACGCTTCGAGTAACGATAGCACTCTTCATCAGGACAAAAATGATGTCAAGTTGTCAGGTTATTTGACATCATTTTTGGCCTGATGAAGATTGCGATCGGCACTCGAAACGTATACAAAAAATGGATTTTCATTTTATTTTTTGTCTTGGCTGCCCTTATGCCACATCCTCATATCATAATATCCAGCCATCAAGAAACAACTAGTTAATCATACAAAATATTTTTACTAGTATTAAATAAATATGCCTAAATTTAATGAAATTATCATCTAATTATAGATAAATAAATAACAAGGTTAAGTTTTAAAAGGATTTTATTTTAGCTTATGTGCATTTCGACGAATGTGTGTCATAGCTCTGAAGATGACGTATTAACTTCGAAATGCACATAAGCTAAAATAAAATTATTTTGAAACTTAACCTTGTGTTATTTATTGATCTATAATTAGATGATAATTTTTGCTCAGGGGCTGTGGGTAGATGGATGGCGACCACGAGCTGCCCGAGCTGGGACAGGCAGTCCTTCAGATCTTTGTACTATGTCTGTGTCTTTCTTCCTCTTTTTAACAGGCGTCAAACCGTGCGACGGGCCGGTCTGTCCTATTTCTTCCGGTCGCAAAATCTCATGATAGGGTTGGAGGGAAAAAGAGAGGTCAGCCGACCCCGCATCTCGGGAATAAGGCAAGGACAGAAAAATTAGATGATAATTTAATTAAATTTAAGAATGTTTCAACTAGTGCCAAGGGCGAATAGTTTGGATTATATTAAATAGGCCTAAAAAAGAAAAAAAAATTCTATTTAGATGATTTTTTTTTAATTTCTCAAAGAGGGTTTCGATTAGAAAACAGGAAAAACTAAGGGTCTAATGAATATATCCGGGAAGAAGGGGCGTTGACTCTATAACAAGTTGTGAGCCCTTCATTTTGTGCAACCCTCCATCCTCCCCCTCAAACAAACAGAGAGCGACAAACAGCAGGGGGTGGAAACTGGCACAGGGGACCCATTTTAGAAAAGTGGTTTCATCTTTTAGAACATAATATATATAGAGTAGCTTGACAAATGATGACAAGTAAATAATTGTCGGTTTGGTCAAGAACTCCCAGCGCGTGAAACAATTCATAGTTCATGACACCAACTGAAATCCAACACCCCAGACTTGAATGCGCCCCTCGGCGACGATTTCGGTCTTGGTGTCAAAAAAAATTGGGGCTTCAATTACACACTATTGATGGAGACAAACTAGTTTTTTATTTAGGAGAGTTGTTTAAAGAGCCACTCAATCTGCTGGCATAATAAATTTCAAGGGAGAATTTCATTCTTTATTTTTAAAAAGAAAAGATGGATAAATCCATTAAACAAATTTAAAGTTGGCCAAAATAGTTGATGAACATGAACAGAAAAGATGACCTTAAATCCGTGACTGAGAGGAGAGATAAGAAAGGAAGCAGGTTATCTTCAATTTGATAAAGAAATATTAAACACTCTTCGGAATGGAATATCAAATGAATAAATTATTCAAGTGATTATAATGAATTCAGAAATTTGAATTAAGCCAAAAGATCAATTCAGTTAAAAAGTTCACAATATTCACTGATTTGTAAAATAAATATAAAACTCTAATTCATTCAGCAATACTGATTCTTTTTTTCTAATTGAAGCAATCAATAATTTCAATCTTTATTTAGTTCTTATACTCCATTTCTACTTGACTCTCTTTAGTTTGAGAATCTGTATTCTGAAAGTTTTATTTAGAAATTTCCAAATTAAATAATCATAAATTACTGTTTTTAGTCATCATTTTCAACAAATGATTCAATATTTGTTCAGCATGAGCGTAATTTTGTTTGAGAGGCATAAATAGAATTTTTTTTTTGTTGGAAATTTATAAGAGTAATTATTTAGCTATTTTAGTTGAGAGAACTGAAAATAAAACGCTGCGAATTATTGCTAACCCTCCATTTGGAATGAACGTCAACAATCATTTGATCCTCGTTGGCCTAGGGATGCAGTCACTACCTGAGCATATAATCAACCTAAGAGAAAAATTTTAAGGATAATTCCTAACCATGAAAATCCTTTAATAAGGGAGATTCAATTTTAACCTTTTTTCCTTCTTTTTTTATAATAATTATTAAAGGCTTTTGTGAGGGTTTTTTTAAACTTTTCCCTCCATAGAATGTATTAAATCCCGGAACCATATAAAGGAACCTTCTCGTTAGATGTCATCATGTCGCTGGTTTGAAGACATTCCATCGCTGACACCATGTTTTTTATAAAAACTTTGATCAACTTACTGTAAATGCCTTGTGCATAGTAGTTTAATTGTTCTTCTTTTGGTCAATAAAAATTATTTTATTTATTTTTAGAAATACCGGTATTTCTAACAAGACGAGATAGACTTTCGAGATGGGCATTTTGCCATAATCATCAAGTAAAAGTAAACAAAGTATTTTTCAGACAACATAAGATAAAGTAAGAGATCCTATTTCGACTGTAAAGGAAACAAATCATCTTAAACATTTGAGCAATCGAGTTATTTTAAAATGAAAAAAAAAAATCATCAAAGAAGAATTAATTTATCAAGTCTGATCTTGCATCCATCACTAACATTCACCTAAGTTTCTTTGGTCGAAACATTGAATGAAATATACCAGGTGCACAAGTTTAAAATGTTTTTTTTTTTTTTTTTTTTTGATGAAAAATACGCAATTATTTAAGAAAAATGGCAAAACATTTTGTATTCAAAATATTTGCTCTTGCTTTCTACACATTTTATCCATCTCTCGGGCAATTTCATTCCAAAAGCAAGCTTCCTTCATCTT
>JAKCPI010017702.1:0-16913 GCA_023213315.1 Euborellia annulipes | reverse complement strand
TTAATAAGCCATTAAAAAAATTATAACTCGAAGTCCCAATAATCTCTTATGAATTTAATTCATTTAAAAAAAAAAATCGCATTGAAAAATTCCTTATAATAGTCTAGTTTTTTTTAAAGTACGTTTAGACGTTTCTCCCTTAATGACAGCAAAAAATAATTTAATATGAAAAGGGCATTGTAACAAGAGATAGAGGAGACAAATTGATTGACAAATATTCGTGTGTGAGATAGGGTCCCGCAGGAAGCGGGTACGGGCCTGGAGCGGCGCCGATGACCCCTGGCCACTCTGCGTAGGCGCAAGGACTCTGGCCTTATCCGCATCCGATCGACTTATATAGCCGCCTTTGTGCGCAAATTAAGTCCCGATACCTCTGGCCATGACTCATTCCCCTTTCTTGAACACATCTCTCTTCTCTCTCTCTCTCCTTTCTCTTTCGCTCTTTTGGCTTCAAACACCAAAATACCGGTCCCACTTTCCCGCACCTTACTCCCATTAACAAGATCATATTGAACATTTGAATATATAATCAGATTTTCCTTCTCTTGAATGAAAGTGGGGGGGTTTCCGTCTTTTTTTGTTTAAAAGCGAGGGGTATTTGCCACTCTACTATCAAAATAAAGACAATTTTAAATTCCCTCAACGCCTCATCCCCCCCTCGAGATGAAAATAATTAATTTTTAAGAGGAAAGCTCTCTCCAAAGCATTTAATATTATAATTAATATTTATTATCGCAAGGTACCGCCGAGACAGTACTCGTAGCTTGTGAATGAATGGAGGAGGGGTTTTTCGATGATCCGGGTGATTAATTTACCATTCATTTTAAATTTTAAACTTTCATATTGAATTAACATATTTTGGAAGAATATTTATTTGTAATTATAATGAAGGATGGATTTATTGGCCATTGGTGCATCCCAATTTGGCTGATATCTTAATCCCTTCTTTATAATCGACGTTCATACACGATTTCAATTTTCGTTAGAAATACCTCTATCTGTATTTGTTTGGCGATTGTTTGTCGTGAGGAAGGGCGCGACTGGCGTCCGAAACGTCGATGATCAAATATTTTGTCTGATTTGATTTTTCCTGCCTGCTATCCACTATCCTTATCAATTTCAACAGCCATATTCTCCATCAAGTATATTTATTTTGTTTGCTGTAACAAACATCCTCTAATTCCCAAGATCGAACCCGAGTCTATCCGGAGCAGTGTGCTTCCATTTGCACCATGTGGTTTAGTCTGAAGCATGTAGATAGGTTGGGGAGATCCCGGGTTTGAATCCTTTGGGGGGGGGTCAACAATAAAATTGATATATTCTGCAACGGTCCTGGGATTATTTTTTGGAAGGAGCTCAAATTTTTGTCCATGAACAAACGTCGGTGTAGCTCTTGACTTAATATCAATATTATTTGAAATTTGTTTTTTTTTTTATAAGCGACAAATAAAACAACTACAGTAGAGTCTTGCTAATCTGGACTTAGATACTCCGGCATACCGGCTAATCCATCGTGTTGAAAAGCATATTGCAGCATAAAAAGGGGTAATTTAAGAAAACAAAGTGTACAGATCTTTTCAAGAGATAAATATTAAATTTTTCTAACAAAATATTTATTAATTCATATACCCGAAAAAATAAGGGTGTGCCGCCGGGAGTCGAACCACGGATCCTCCAAAATTTGTACTCGGAGTGCCCTTACCACTAGGCCACAGCACGGCATATGAACTCACTTAGAAAGCAATTTTAGTCATCAGAAGAAATGGACCCAAATTTCTCCCTCGACCGGGTGCAATCAATTTGCATTCAATGCAAGAATAATTGAGACGACCTCAAATCTTATTAATTAATAAATAAGAAATTATATGCTGTGGTCTAGTGGTAAGGGCACTCCGAGTACAAATTGGAGAATCCGTGGTTCAACTCCCGGCGACACACACTTTTTTTGGGTATATGAATTAATAAAAATTTAATTATATAAATTTCCGTTTCGCGGCTCACATACGCGATATATATATAATTTCTTATATTAAATAATCCGGCATTTTCAGAATCCGGCATAGGGCCGGTCCCGTTTAGGCCAAATTAGCAAGACTCTACTGTATTTTAAAATAAAAAATTATAATAAGCCTACAATATTAAGTTAAGAATACAAAAATATCTTGTGTTTTTTTTTAGGCTTTTTGTTGAAGACCTGTGTGAGTGTGAGTTCGTGCAAATTTATATACATCCACTCAATTTAGAAGGGTGTTGGTGGATCGCTCGAATCTGCGCTTGGGTTGCTCATAGGGCTTATATTATTCCATTTTGTAGACCTACATATCACAGCAAGATAAAAAAGTGATAAAAATATTCTCACTTGAATATCTTGATAACATCCACATTGTTATTGTCGCCTCTTTAATTAAAGGATATGACAGTTTAATGACAACGTTTGCTATTAGGGAAAAGCGGATGGACATGTTTATTTGATAAAATATATAAAGGGCCTCGGCCCACTTTCCACCAAGACTCTATTATTTTTGTTTTATAGAAAAATGTCTAGCTTATAACCAGAATTGTTTAATATAACACTACAGTAAATAGGACGCAAAATTTTTTCGTTTCTTGTATTTAATTACACTAGTCGACAAGGTTTTTTCACAAGAATGAAGATATGAAATTCTAGAAGTATTTTTCATTCTGAATTCAGATATGTAGTTAGAATTTTCCATCAGGCACAGTTTTAGAGATATAGAGCAAAATAGATTTTAGTCGAAAATGGGCTCTAAAACGGCTTTTATTTAGAATGTTCAAATTATTTTTAACGCCGCATCCCGTCAAATTTTGCAGATAGTTAGAATACATATAGATTTTAAGTTTGATTCCAATCGGAGGTCATTTAGACGTGCCGCAAACGGCTTAAAGTTTAGAAAACTCGAAATTTTCAAGATTTTTTTGCTTTGGTCACCCCTAATACAATTTTAGATATCCCTGAATGCAAAAAACATATATGTACGATATTCTATAGTTCTTTGGCTTTCTAAAAATCACTCATTCGTAAAAATCTGTTAATTATTAACGAAATTATGAACAAAAACGTCATCAAAGAAAAAACACAAGTATACTCACTGGACGAAAAAAATTGACTTCATTTGAATTAAAAAGCGAACCCTATCTACGAGAAGCTAATGTATCCTCTTGGAGCATAGGTTCACGGGCACTAACTTTATTATATATTATTAAAAAAAATATTTTTTTCAATCTGATATCTTTATTTAGACTTCTAAAAGAACAAGAGGTCCATTTTTTTCGTCCAGTGAGTGTACTTGTGTTTTTTCTTTGCTCACGTTTTTGTTAATAATATATAATATAATAATATCTAAAATTGTATTAGGGGTGACCAAAGCAAAAAAAATCTTGAAAATTTCGAGTTTTCTAAACTTTAAGCCGTTTGCGGCACGTCTAAATGACCTCCGATTGGAATCAAACTTAAAATCTATATGTATTCTAACTATCTGCAAAATTTGACCGGGTGCGGCGTTAAAAATAATTTGAACTTTCTAAATAAAAGCCGTTTTAGAGCCCATTTTCGACTAAAATCTATTTTGCTCTATATCTCTAAAACTGTGCCTGATGGAAAAATTCTAACTACATATCTGAATTCAGAATGAAAAATACTTCTAGAATTTCATATCTTCATTCTTGTGAAAGAAAAAAGTTCATTTTTGTCGACTAGTGTTATTATTTCAATACTCTTTAATCCTTTCTCTCATTCAGGTCTATTCTCTAAATACAGATGTTAAAATTTAACATCATAAATCGGGTGTTAAAAAAGTAAATTAATAACATCAGCGTTAAAAAATTCTATTCTCTTAAAAGCGACGTTAACGTGTTGCTTGTATCTCAAAATCATAACCTTAATTTTTGGTTAAAGTTGCCATTTTGATGCATTAAATACGGCGTTAAAATATTAAAGGCAGCCCCTAGACATGACATTAATTTTTAACACTATTGACTAAATGTTAACGCTTTGGCGTTAGAGTTTATGCTTACAGAATATCAATTTGAGGCAAGGAGGTGTTGAAATGAATTAATACATTTCCAGGTCTATTCTCTAAAAACAGGCGTTATTTAAAATAAATTTTAAACGTTAAATTTAAAATAAACAAATGGATGTTAAAAAGTAATGTAGAAACAGTGATGTTAAAAAGTAATGTAGAATCATTCAGCGTTAAAAAATGCTATTCTCCAAAACTTACTTTTTAGGTTAGTTTTAGGCCATGTTTATTTTAAACACCACGTTAAAATATTAAAGCCACCCCCTAGACTGGCATTAATTTTTAACACTAATTACTAAATGTTAACGCTTTGGCTTTAAATTTTTGTTTTACAGAATATTTTGGCAAGGAAGTGATTTTGAATAGCATTTTTTAACGCTGATTGTATTTTACATTACTTTTTAACACCCATTTGTTGATTTTAAATTTTAACGCCTCTTTTTAGAGAATAGACCTGATTTTGTTTTAGTTTTCTAGGTTACATTTTCACTTTCACTTACCTTTATATATATGCATGGGCGTGATTAGAGAATTTGGCTCGAGGGGGGGGCGGGGCATGGGACCAGCTATCCTGGAGAAGGCCCATATTTTCTCAATTTTTCTTGGGGCAGGGAGCTTTCTGGCCCTCCCCTGCATCCCCTAGTTACGCCCATGTATATATATATGGAGAAAATATTGAATTCATGTCCCGATTCGATGTCGCAATTTTGATGGAAATACATGTTTTGAGGACCTCTGAGTCCGCACCGGGTTAATTAGTCGTCACAAAAAATCTGATGTGATAAGCACAGAACACAACTTTTAATTAAGGGGGGTGGGCCGCCAGTTAAATTTTTATATTCATTTAAATTGTTTTTCAGCATTTGACTATTTTTTTCAAAATTAAATGGTTGCAATATATTCTAATTAAGAAAAAGTCGAGAGGTCTGACTTTTATCTCAATAGGCGAAATCTATACCACTGCGCTTCACCCCCGAGACTAGTCTGATATATTTGTATGACATTACTTCTGTTGAGGTGCCAGAATATGGAAATTCAAAATATTTGTTTGAGCTTAGGACTCTTCTCTTTTTGATATAAACTCATTCTGAACTTAACTATATAACTTGAATATTTATAAATTTAATTATTTAGAGAGAGGTAGAGATACATAATTAGGAAATCCGGTACATTAAAATTATAGATTAATTCGAAGAAGGAAAAAAAATATTGTCTCTTCTCTCTACACGTGTGATTCATGTGAATCTTGCATTTTCAAGTCCACACCTGCTTATTAAGCTTCCCACGAGATGTGAGATGTGATCCTGTTATGAGATTATAAAAGGGCATCCCCCACTCACCTGGGAGAGATTCCCTCTTTCCTCTTTGTAGTCGTATTATTTCACCAACAACGCCGCCTGCCACTCAGGCAACCCAAAAGACAAAGAAATTTGTCCTTTCTGTCCCATAAGGGGGTAAAAAACTACTAAAAAACGATTAATATTTTATATCTAAATCGCCTTTTTTTATCTTCTCCAAATTTTTCGCTTTTTTTAAACTAATGTCGCAATAGTAATGATTTTTCAAATTCGTTAAAATGATAACGCTTAGAAATTAATTATGCAAAAAAAAAAATTATTCTATCTTTTGAAAAGAGCGATAAATTGATATTTTTATCATTTTAAGATAAGAATAAATGAATTTTTCTTTTATAGTTTTATTTAATCAGATAAATACTTCTTTAATAATTTTATCTCATGTCAGAAAAACGTTGCTAAACTTTCCCATTCTTTTTAATCACTTCTAACTTAAGGGGGTTCAGGAGCGACGTCTAAACGTACTTTAAAAAAAACTAGACTATTATAAGGAATTTTTCAATGCGGTTTTTTTTTTAAATGAATTAAATTCATAAGAGATTATTGGGACATCGAGCTCTAAATTTTTTAATGACTTATTAAAAAATTATCGTAATTGATTTTTTTGTTATCAAAGACAACAAACAAAAAAAAAAAACAATCAGTCCCAATAATCTTTAATTTTTTTTAAATTTAAAAATGAATTTATTGTTATTATTAATCACATATTAATTAAGAAATTTTTAAAATAAGCTTAGATGATTTATTTAAAAACCAACTGTCAAATTAGTTCAAATTATTCGCATTCTTGCAATAGATGGCAGGCTAGTCTAACAGCCGATATAGTATTAGCCTATATCTGGCCTATATTTATATATTTTTATGCTTTTATAAAAGATACATAATATATAATAACATTTATAAAGTATTTATTTAATAGATTGAGATATCACCAAATTGAATAATCCAGTTCAATAAAACTCCCAAATAATTTCCATTTTTTGGCATCTTCATTATTAATTACATAAATGATCTAACTTAAATTTTCTACAAATTAATCCCTCAAAATATTTATTGTTAAAAGATCAATGAAAATCAGCCAAATGCATTATATTAGCCACCATTCTGACATCTCTTGGCAAATTTTTGAATTACTTGATTTTTTGGGCATACTTTTTATTACACACGCCATCTTATCGGGAAAAACATGCGTAACCACTTCGCTTCGGAGCCCCCTTAAAGAACAGGCTGGCCCGTCGCACGGTCTGACGCCTTTTGAAAATATAGAAGGGAAGAGACTGGCATGAGAGAACAGAAGTACTGCCAGTCCCAGTTCGTGGTCGCAAGCCCACAAAATGTAGGTCCCTGAGATAAAAAAAGCTACATATACATATAAATATTTATTTTGCATTTCTGAGGTCCTTATGATCTGAAACGTGAAAATATATAAAAAATCAAGGGGGGGGGGGGTAGGGTTACAATAATAATACTTCCACCTTCTTATTAAACTTTAATATAACTTATCTAAAAAGAATAGTTAATAAATTGTCAACCGATACTTAATAAAGTATAATTCTGATCGCATATTCTTCTCTTATTTGATCATAGATGTTCATTATCTCCTCTGAATTTGGATATTTCAATCGTGTCTTCTAAGAATTCATTGACGTGATCATGCTACATAATAATGCATAGGCATCGAATTTTAAAAGGCTTCTCCGTTCATCTTTTTGCTTTAATCACCATACTTTTTTTTCGTATCTCTTTATTTATCCAATCTGCTGTATTTCATAAACAAATTCGGAGTAACGGAAGATGGTCTTGGTTTATCTTCATTTTTTATTATACAAATCTTAATTAGAAAAGGATAAACCTAAATCTCTCTCATTTTTATTATTTTTTTTTTAAATTCATATTTATTATTTACTTTTTAAAGCTAAAATATTGTTCCGATTTATCACTTTGCATTAGCCATATGTACTATTCTCTCTCTGGTTTAATTGAATTCATGTTTCATTTTCATGGGCAAATATAAATCCAGCTAGCAAGAGACATTTCTCAAATTTATTATGGCTTTGCATTTGACAAAATAATTTTCAACTTAATCCAATTATATTATATAAACTAGATGTTATAACAATTTTTTTAAAGAGTTTTGACTACAGTGGCCATTTCCTAAAACACTATTTTATTAACAAAAAAATTTTTTTGTTTACCAAATAGGTGGTCTATTACATTTCTTAAATAGATAGCCTACCAGTAGTTTACAATATAGCAGTGTTATAACAATTTGAAAGCAGGAATCGTATTCTATTTCATTCATTTTAATTTATTTGAGCTCATTTTTCCGAATTTTTGTATCCAATAAGCAACATTCGCAGAGAAAGATCACAAACCAAAACGTTTGTCAGTGGGTTATTAAATAAAATCGTAGTCTAATATTAAAAAAATTTTTTTGCTCTCTCGAAATAGTTCTATTCATAAAGTATTGAAATAGTCAAAAATGCGAACTCGATGATTCTTCCCTGAATCCTTTGGAATTCTGTCTGCCTTGATGGTGATTTCGATAACTTAAAAACGTATCAGGCAAGATTTGTGTTTCTTACTAAATTTACGGTTCTATAGATTTAAATAAACAGCTGACGCAGAGGTAGAGATCACTCCTCTTGTCTATATCAAAATTTGGACTAAATCCATCAACAGGAAGTTGTTGTTTATCTATGGACCTCGCTTTTTATTTTAAAATTAAAAAAATTAAAAATTTTGAAAAGTGCATTTTGCCAAACTTTCTTTAACATTCTTGCCAATGCCCAATACTCTAAATTAATTACAAATGGGAGAAATTTTGATTATAAAATTTCTTTTTTTTTTGATTGGTCGCTATTATTAATTGAGGTACAAAAATATCAAATATTGCATTGTCATTGTATAGGTGTAAAAAATTTCCAAGCACTAGAAGTGGTCCTAATTTCGATTACTAGATTTGTCAGGAAAACACTGAAAGCAAGTTAATAAAAGCGTTGTAAAAACAAAACATTACATTTTTTAAAGTTGTAATTGTATTTAATATACAATAACATTTCCCAGTGTGTTGAATCTATTGTTAATTATTATTGAAACCCTCGGGCCTTGGTGTAGTGGTTAGCGTGTTAGCCATTTGTACCAAGAGTCGCGGCTTCGCATCCCGTCCACAAAATTATTTAAATTGTACTGGCGATTCATTTTAAATCAATAGAGACGGGGTCTAAATGGCCTTCGATGCCGAAAAATACCTTAAATGAATTTAAAAAAAATTATTGTATTAAAAGTTACTTATTGTATAAGTTTAATTAGACATCTCGCTTTTTGGGCAGAGGTAGAGATCTCTCCTCTTATGCTAAGGGTCCCGGATTTCTCCAAATTATATTAGCTACAAGTTGATTTAAAATGAGATCTAAATGGCATCAGATATTAAGAAGAGCTTTTTTCATTTCCCTTTTTGATGTCTTTGATAGTTCTCTCCTCTCCCCTCTCTTGGTCCTTAGAATTTGTTTTTAAAGAAAACTTGGCTGGTTAAAACGTTAATAAGGATGGCATCACCTCATTCTAATGAACCAATTTATCTCTCCGTTTGAGAATTTAATTAGATTGTACCCAACTCAAGTAAACTTCGGACATAATTGATAATTGATTTAGTGACTGTGGACTATAATTCACATTATCGACAGACTCTCAGAAAACATAAAATACTGTAGATCCTTTTCAATTGAAAATTTTTACTTTCTCTTACCTCTATATATGTTAATATATAGAGAAAGTATTGGATTCATGTCAAAAATTCGATGTCGAGATTTTGATGGATATACACGTTTTGAGGTCCCCTGAATCCAAAAAAGGGGTTTTCGCGACATGGTCTGTCTGTGGGTGTGTGGACAAAATATCTCAAGAACGAAAAAAGCTAGGAGGTTGAAATTTTATATTTAAGTTAGGCACCCCCATGGGACGTGACACGAAGCTTTTGGACAAAATCGGCCAAAGAGTACTAGAACTTTACTGATGCACTTTTTACTTTCTCTTACCTATTATATATGTAATATATATATATAGAGAGAAAGTATTGGATTCATGTCAAAAATTCGATGTCGAGATTTTGATGGATCTTCACGTTTTGAGGTCCTCTGAATCCAAAAAAGTGGTTTTCACGACATGGTCTGTCTGTCTGTGTGTCTGTGTGTGTTCAATTTTAAGCATGAAGAATTGAGCTAGGAGGTTGAAATTTTATATTTAAGTTAGGCACTTTCCTAGGGCGTGAAAATAAGCTTTTAATCAAAATCGACCAAAGAGTACTAGTACTTTACTGATGCACTTTTTCAGTTTTTTTCGATTTTCTCAAAATTCGCTCCAACCATTTTGATTAAAATTCAAAAATCATTTATTTTTTAGATGCTCTTTCAAATGTATATTCTCATTTTGCTCTCAAAATTCTTTGAAGACCACTTTACTCTTGTACTTCATAGAGAAGATAGGAGAAATGGTTGCCATGATAACAAAATATAAATATTTTCCCATGCTTATAAATTTTACATCTTGAATTCAATTGTACCCTACTGTCGGAAACTAAATACATGTCGACACGAAAAATCTGGTGTGACAAGCACAGAACACAACTTTCGATTACCGAAGGTAAGAGAAAGTCGTGTCTGTGCGCCAGTCACACCAGATTTTTCAGTTTTTTTCCCGTTTATAAATTTGACATCTTGAATTTTAATATATCCGCGGAAACTAAATATATGTCGACACAAAAAATCTGGTGTGACAATCACAGAACACAACTTCCGATTACCGAAGGTAAGAGAAAGTTGTGTACTGTGCGACCATCACACCAGATTTTTTTTTTTTTTTTTTTAATATGTTTGACCTAGCTAGATAAAAATTTTATATATTTAATCTTTATACTTCTTTTAAAGATCCGGTTAAATTTTTTTTATCGCTTTAATAATCTTAGCCTTGGAGGAAAAAACTAATTCTCAGCCTATTTCAAAAGTTTTCATTGTCTTTTTTGAAATTAATTTCTATATTTTTCTGTTTCTTACCTATTGATATATATTTTATTGTTCATGTATAGAAAATATTACATTTAGGTCAAAAATTCAATGATTTTGTTGAAAATACACATTTTGAGATAAAAAAAAAAAAATATCAAAATTTTAAATAAAATCAACCAATAAGTAGGCCTACCTTACTGATGTTCTTTTCAATGACGCCAACGTTTCGCGAATCTCCTCCATATTTCATTTTGATGAATTTTGATTTTTCTAAGTGTTTTTATAAAAAATAAATAAATGATAAGGGAAGGGATTATGCAATTCCTACTGCCATCGTAAATTTCTGGTTTGGATAAAATTATTTTTCGATTTTTATTTAACTCTTTCTAGAAGAAAGAATATTTCAAAATGGTTGGATAGGTTATAAAACAGGGAGGGCGGCCAAGGGCGCGGGGGGGGGGAGTGGAGGTTATAGCGCCATTGAGAAAAGGTCTTTATTCCAACATCCTGTAGGTGCATTCAATTTGACTCACACATACGCACACACGTGTTCATATACACAGACATAAATGAACCTATTGACACAAATCTCCTGTCACCAGTTGGTAAAAAAGCTTTTGTCCTTTTATATTGTATGAGAGCCCGAAATTTATCTTTTGGGGGTGTGAGAAAATCCCTTCTGCCATTCAGAAGAATTACTCAAATAGAGAAAAAGAGATTCCCAACTAAATAAAAATAAAAAATCTGGTCTACTGGTCGCACAGTACACAACTTTCTCTTACCTTTAGTAATTGAAAGTTGTGTTCTGTGCTTGTCACACCAGATTTTCTGTGTCGACATATATTTAGTTTCCGCCGATATATTAGAATTCAAGATGTAAAATTTTTTTTTTTTTTATTTTAAAATACATTCACACTTTTTTCTCATTCACACTGTCTTTTCGGCAGCTTAGGCCATATAAGACATTTACGATAACCGTTATTGATTTAATATACATATATAAGGTCCAGGCATTCTTATTTAAGCCATTTGGTATCCAATTGGCTTAAATAAAATCATCGGACTGCCTGGGGTCCGAACCCGCGACGTTTGGTATACGAGGTTAGCACGCTAACCCCTACACGATGCCCCAGGGCCATGTAAAATTTATAAGTATGGGAAAATATTTATATTTTGTTACCATGGCAACCATTTCTCCTATCTTTCCTATGAAGTACAAGAGTAAATTTGTCTTCAAACAATTTTGAGAGCAAAATGAGAATATACATTAAAGAGCATCTAAAAAATAATTGATTTTTGAATTTTAATCAAAATTGTTGGAGTGAATGTTGAGAAAATCGAAAAAAAAAAAAAAAAAACTGAAAAAGTACATCAGTAAAAGTATTAGTACTTTTTGACCGATTTTGTTCAAAAGCTTCGTGTCATGTCCCATGGGGGTGCCTAACTTAAATATAAAATTTCAACATCCTAGCTCTTTTCGTTCTTGAGATATTTTGGTCAAAGTTGCGGGATCTACTTTTTTGGACTCAAAATATGTATCTCCCTGAATATCTCGACATAAAATTTTTGACTTGAATCCAATACTTTCTCTTTCCATATATTTACATATATAGAGGTAAGAGAAAGTAAAAAGTATATCGTTAAATTTGATGATTGTAATTAGAATCATCATCCTCGTCATTCATTACCTGTCGGAACTCAAATGAATGGCGTTCGATCCATCTATCTCTCTTCAAATTAGAATAATTTTAATTACTCTTTTAAAAGCCTTTTTACTTTCTCTTGCCTCTATATATATGTTAATATATAGAAAGAGAAAAACATATCCAAATATGAGATTAAAATTTTGAAAAATAAAGAAACTAAACTAAATATATCTCGACACAAAAAATCTGGTGTTACAGCACGGTGCACAACTTTCTCTTACCGAAGGGTAAGAGAAAGTTGTTAGATTAATATTCATATGAATCAATTATTATTTTAAAAAATATATCAATATTATTTTGTGAAAATTGTTTGAAATACACTTTGATGATGCAATTCAGTTTTTTTTATTTTTATTTTTATTAATTTGATGAATATAATAAAAATAGAAAATAATGTTATTATTATTATTTTTTTTTTTTTTTTGTCTATTTAATTGTTTCTGGGAATAATGTTAAGAGACAGTTGTGTGCTGTGAGCCAGTCAAATTAATTGGAAAGTTGTTTAAGTTGCGTCTAATCACTCTAGATTTGAATTTTTTTAAACAGCTAAACAATAAAGGACACTAGAGTGCTCTGGTGGCGAACGCATGTAACCATCTTGACCTTGACTTCTATTCAGTGTTTGTTAGTATGTAATTAGAGGCTGCTCGCATTGTTTTGTGCTAATGAAATTTTCGTCGTTTGTGTTCTTTGAAAATAGTGAAATTTTAATAGTGAGTTGAATCTTTTAGTGTGAAATAGTTCTAAATATCAATACGTCTCTTCTGAAGTGAATGACCTTTTCATTATAAGGTAAATTATAATTATTAATCTCATTTTAAGAAGTCATGCTCATCATTTGGCCATTTTTAATAAAAAATTAATTTTTTTTTTCGATTGTTAATCCAAAAAGATCAAATCCATCAAATATTTAATAAAATTCTGAATTCAATCATATTGGATTGTAAATGTTGAATTTTTTACTTCTTTTTTTAAGGGTATTATCATAAGACAGAGAAGGTAAGGGAAAATAGGGGAATAGCAGGGCAAAGCGAGGGAAGAGATAGCATCCTCCCCTCCTCTGCTATTACCCCCTCTCCCTAGCACTTATGTCTCCTCCAAGCATAAGCCCTCGGGTAGAGGGTGGGGGGCGGGAGGCAGGAGTGGCGCCTTTCTCTCCCCCCCCCTTCTGAGAAAATACAAGTCCCAAAACTAATTTTTTATTTTCTCGGAAAGCTGAAAAAATTGAGATTTGTAAACAGACCGAAATATTTGTAATAAATTTGAGAATACGAGGCTTATTTAATCCTTTTTACTTTCTCTTACCTCTATATATGTTAATATATGATTCCAAAAAAAGTAGTTTACTCGACATGGTCTGTCTGTCTGTCTGTGTGTCTGACAGTGGCGGCTCGTGACCTAGACAACTGGGTAGGCGACGACAAATATATATATATATATATATATATATATATATATATATGGTATATATATTACTTACGAAAAATAGAAAAAAAGAAAGAAAAAAGGGGTATTTATTTATTTTTGTAAATTAAATCTATTCGCCTATCTTTTAATTTAGAAAATAATTCAATAATTTGATCTGTGAAGTTATCTTGTTTCGAAATTTGAACTAATAAATCTTCATGAGAAATTGCGCTCTACGGTAACACTTGTCATCGGCTTGGCATAGGCTACTTAGTTCATCGCCTAACCGTTCGACTTATAGCGCTAGCTATCACTGCTGTGCGCATGCGCGACTGTCTAGAAATGTGGGCAGCGGAGTGTGGAGTACAGGCAGTAGATAGGCTAAGAAAAATATCGCCTTTACTTTATAAATACGAGGTTCTGAAGTGTTTCAAATTTTTTTTTTTGCAAAATCATATATATTAATTAATAAATATAGTAATTATTTTATGAAACTAAATATTTTTAAACTTAATAAATATAAAATTGATAAATATTTTTCATCTGTATATTTATAAGGTAGGCGTCGCCTACCTTGCCTACCCTAGCGAGCCGCCACTGGTGTCTGTGTTCAATTTTAAGCATGAAGGAATTGAGCTAGGAGATTGAAATTTTATATTTAAGTTAGGTATCCCTCTGAGAGCTTTTGAACAAAATCGGCCAAAGAGTACTAGTACTTTACTGATGTACTTTTTCAGTTTTTTTCGATTTTTTCAAAATTGGCTTCAACGATTTTAATTAAATTTCAGAAATCAATTATTGTTTAGATGCTCTTTCAAATGTATATTCTCATCTTGCTCTCAAAATTATTTCAATACCACTTTACTCTTGTGCATCATAGGAAAGATAGGAGAAATGGTTGCCATGGTAACAAAATATAATATTTTATTCATCTTGAATTTTAATATATCAGCGGTGCCCTCGGGGCTTGGTGTAGGGGTTAGCGTGCTATGCTTGTATACCAAAAGTCGCGGGTTCGGACCCCAGGAAGTCCGATGATTTTATTTAAGCCATTTGGATACCAAATGGCTTAAATAAGAATGTCTGGACCCCAAATATGTATATAAATCAATAACGGTTATCGTAAAAAGTCTTATAGGGCCTGAGTTGCCGAAAAAGACTGAATGTGTGTGTGAGCCAGTGTGAATGAGAAAAAAGTCTGATTGTTTTTTATAAAAAAAAAAAAAAAAAATTATATACAGTATATCGGCGGAAACTAAATATAGATGTCGACACAAAAATCTGATGTGACAAGCATATAACACAACTTTTGATTACAGAAGGTAAGAGAAAGTTGTGTGCTGTGAGACCAGGCACACCAGATTTTCTTTTTTGTTTCATTCTATTCCGTCCATTTAGATTTATTAGATATTTACTTTGAGAAATTACTTTCATTAGATCGACGACTTGACTATTTGTTTACCTAAAGGTGGTTTCGTGCATTGAGACACAACTCAAACCCAACGACCTCTAACCCTTGCTGACTGACTATAGAGAACAACGGAGAGTTAGTTCCTTTCTCTCCTCGTGAATATTTATTTTAGTTATCTCTATTCCCACCTTTGTTCTTTCAATTAATCCAACTGAAACTGAAGAGGTTATTTCCTGATAGGCCTCTGACTTAAATGGAGCAGCGCGCTAAATGACAAAAAATCACGTAATTGGAGTTTTTAATTATAGACAACATTTTGTTATTAATTATTTATAAAAAATATAAATACTTTTCGGCTACTTATTCTGGAAGTCGTTTTCAAGTACTGTACGCGAACTAATCTCTAAGGGGCACACCTACGTGAAGTTAGCAACATATACAATCATAGGCGTAGCCACGGGGGGGGGTTTTGGGGGGTTCAAACCCCCCCCCCCCCATTGGACCCAAGCCATGATTAGATATTTAAGCTCTATAATGCAAAATACTTTTTCTCTCTATATATTTCATATATAGTGTAAGAGAAAGTAAAAAATAATAATTTTCTCTAGCTTAAAAAAAAAAAAAAAATTAAATAAAACGCAAAAAATTCGAGAAAATTCAGAATTTTCCCATTGAAAAGAATTGATTTTTGTTATGCTTTATAAAAAATTAAAGCCGCTTAAAATTGATTAAATTTCGCAAATGAAAAATAATAAAAATTATTATATAAATAAATTTTTTATTTTTTTTCTTGAAGAGGTCTGAGATAGGAGTCTGGTCAAGAGAAACACATAAAGAGACACGCCGGTATTTTAGGCCCATATACATAAAATTAAGAGATTTGCCTTATTTATTGCCTGATACGAGTTGATTGAAAAATTGCGGCACTTAATTAAGAAAGGGCGGGCCCGAGCCACCTCGAGGGGGGTCCCAGGGGGGGGGCTAGCCATATATTTCATTACACGCCCTATACTGCCCTATTCGGGGTGGGGGGGGAGAAATAATCCTAAACCCCCCCCATCAAAAATTTCTGGCTACGCCTATGTATACAATATCCCCATGAAGTTAGACACCATCATGGGGATGATAATATATGTTACTAACTTCATTGTATATAAAATGCTACTAATTTCACGTAGAATTGAGGTTCGCTTGAATCGGAGTAGGCGTACAATACTTAAAAACGACTGCAGAATAAGTAGTTGAAACGTTGTACAGCATTTATATTTTTAATAAATACTTAATCCAAAATTCCCATAATAATACCATAAAATCTTTTAATAATAAACATATTCTTGCTTTTACTGTTTTTTTTTTTTGCCATCTTCATTTGAAAATTTTCAATTATAAAATTTTATATTTTATTTTTTGAGTTTGGTTTTGTTTTATTTTTTTTTGTTTTTTCTTTACTGTACAGGCATACAGTATATATTTATTAGGGGTGGTTCTTATTTAGGGTATGTTCGAATTATTTTTTCACGTTAGTCCTAAATCGGCACCCACTGCCCCCCCCCCTAGATGCGGCCCTGGCTATATCAGTAAAGCTTTTTGGCTGATTTTGTTCAAAAGCTACATGTCATGTCCCAGGGGGAGTGACTAACTTAAATTTAAAATTTCAACTCAGCAGCCAAAAAGTACTAATACTTTACTTTACTGATGTAATTTTTCAATTTTTTTTTCCGATTTTCTCAAAATTTGCTCTAACGATTTTAATTAAAATTCACAAATCTTTTAGGTGCTCATTAAAAAGTATATAAGTGAAAATTTTCGTGGAAATCATTTAAGACACTTTATGCTAATCTTCATTAGCATATTTAAACGATTAATTTGAGGGCTTTTACCATTGCAATCTTATTTTTTGTGATAATTGAATGATCTGGGAGGAGGGGGGGGCGAACCGTTTAGAATTTTAAGTTTGGTAAATAAGTGCCACCCCATTATATATATACCGA
>JAKCPI010017701.1:0-18205 GCA_023213315.1 Euborellia annulipes | reverse complement strand
GTACTCTAATCATATTTCTTCTCCACAGTATATAAAATAAAAATCTACGTTTTGTTCCCTTACCCCTCCCTTGATAAGTAGAAGCGTTATAAAATAATATTAATAACTTACATACATTTTCTCGGATAGTCCACTTAATTTAAGATTGATAACAGTCATTTATTTACCTGAAACAAGGAAAATAAAAAAAATATTAGATAGAAGCCCTAACTCGGCAAATATTTAGACAAGAATATTTGTTTATATTTAATCATTTGGAACAATATTTATTTATGTGAAGGGCTCGGGAGTGAATGGCCTGTCAGTTTAGGACGCTGACAGTCGACCTCTTGATGCTAATCTACAAGTTGCAAGGGCCACTCCAGGAGTAGAGTGATAGAGAACTCCCTTTTTTTTGGGGGGGGGAGGGATGCCCAACTAGTTGTGGATTTCTCGCTTATCGATCGGATAATAAACGGAATTCGACATAAATGGGATATTTAAGGATGCAAAATAATATTGAATTAATTTTCTAATAATAAAGGTCAACCGTGGGCGGAAAAATTATTCCTCTGGGCAAAATGTATTTGCATTAATCATTTTTCATTGTATTATAATAAATGGAGGTCCAAATCTAATCTTAGTTCCATTTTTCGTTAGAGAGAATTGAGAAAATAATTATGCAAACATTGAAATCTCTAAGGGCAAAATTGCAAATTAGAGATTTCTGTTTTCAGCAGCAACATCGACAAGTGGGAATGCAATTCCATCCAATTCATCTTCGCTCGCTATCGAAATTAGAGATGATTCAAGTGGGGACGCAAGGGCGGACACAAGGGGGGGGTAAAGGGGTAGTTACCCCCTCCCCCCGAGATTCGAAAAAATACCTTTTTTTCGCAAAAAAATTTATTTTTAATGTAAAATTTTTAAAATTAATACTTAAAAATTTGATGTGTATTTATATTCTGGCAAGCAAGTACAGAATGCGCTTTTAAATTACCGAAATTAAAAAAAAATAGTGTGCTGTGCGACGAGTCACACCAGATTACCCCCCCCCGAGAAACACCTCTGGATCCGCCCTTGTGGGGACGTCCACTGGGAGTTTGGACAGAAAGTGTTATATACATCCAAGGGCGGATCCAGAGGTGTTTCTCGGAGGGGGGGGGGGAATCTGGGTGTGACTCGTCGCACAGCACACAATTTTTTCTTAATTTAGGTAATTTAAAGGCGCATCCTGTACTTGTTTGCCAGAATATAAATACAAATCAAATTTTTAAGTATTAATTTTTGAAATTTTATATTAAAAATAAATTTTATTTCGAAAAAAAGTATATTTTTCAAATCTCGGGGGGGGGGGGGTGGAATTACCCCTTGTATCCGCCCTTGTTTGCATCCAATTAATTTAAACCAGGGCCGGAACTAGGAGATTTTTTAGGGGGCAAAATTTAATTTAACGCCCCCTCCTTAAAATTTTCTATACAAAATTCATATCATCATATCATTTTACCTTTTTTTTAGTAAATCTTTCATTAATTGCCGCCCCCTGATATCTGCCGCCCGGGGCCATGCCCCCACTCCCCCCCCCTAGATCCGGCCCTGATTTAAACAAAAGCATATTCGAAGAACGTTATAATTTGAACATAGGGAATAAATATTTTAGAGATTTTTTTCTTTCTAACTTTGTAAGCTTTAAGTGTGAAATATTTTGAAAACCTTTTTTTTTACGAGCTCTGGGCATCGTAAAACATAGGTTTGATCGAAAACTCATAACTTCGCTTATGTATTCAATAGTGCTGGCTGGAGAGAATAAAAAGAAATGATTCAAATTCAAAAGAAGAGTAAGAATTTTTTTTTTTTCAATTTTTACGCCATAAAATAAAACAGAACGATTGTTTTATAAAGTAGATTAAATACAAAATTTTTAGAATCGTGTAAATATTTAAGGAGGAACGGGAGCGAAGTGGTTAAGCATGTTTTTCCCGATAAGATGGCGTAATGTGTCATAAAAAGAATGACCAAAAAATCAAGTAATTCAAAAATTTGCCAAGAGATGTCAGAATGGTAGCTAATAATATTTAATGCATTTGGTTGATATTTTATTTACAAGTACCAATCACAATACCCAATTCATGAGAAAAAAAAAATACAAAAAACAACAATAAACAACAACAGATCCGACAAATAGATATATTAAATTATTAACAACTCACCGAAACTTACTAACATCAACCCCTTCCGTTGTCTCCCTAATATTCCGAAATTGGATCTTTCTCCGTATAAGGTCCGAACTGGAAAGATATTTCCTCCTACCATTCACCAGGCGCATTTCTCACTTTTTTTTTTTTGTTGGGGTAGGTCGAGGGACCGGGAGCCTGGTGCAATGGACTCCACCCCATCGATGCCCCGGAAAGGCTGAGTTCAATTTCAAGTGCTATGGAGCGCTTGGCCAATCAACATAAAAACAACAAAAAACTTTTTTTTGTTAAATAATAGAATAAGTTCTTCAGTATTTATGAATGAAATATTTAGTAATTTGAAAACTAAAAAAAAAAAAAAATTTCTTTCAGTATGTGAATCGTACCTTGGTGGGAAAGTATTTGAATTTTTCTCTTTATGTGATTATTAATATTAAAAGATGATGGAAGCTTATTGAAATTTTTTTTTTTATTATTTTTTAATAACCTGCAATATAGGTTTCGGTTCTCATAAACCATTATCAAGGCCTAAATAAAGTTTCATGAGAACCGAAACCTATATTGCTCAGGTTGGCCACATTAAGTCTCTAAATAATAAAACAAAAATCTTCTTTATTTTTTTTTTTACTTTCTCTTATCTTTATATATTTAAAATATATAGAGAAAAAGTAAGGTTTAATGTCAAAATTCGAGGTGGAGATTTTGATGCTCTTCACGTTTTGAGGTCCCCTGAATTCAAAAAAGTGGTTTTCCGACATTCTCCTGTCTGTGAAGAAAATCACACACCCCCTCACGACACGAACCTTTTGAACAAAAAGTCACCTTTACTGATTTCAATTTTTTTCGATTTTCTCAAAATTCCACCAACTATTTTGATTAAATTCAAAAATCAATTATTTTTTAGATGTCTTTAAATATATTCTCATTTTCCTTCAAAATTGTTCGAAGACCACTTTACCTTGTACTTCATAGGAACGATAGAGAAATGTCCATGGTAACAGTTTATAAATTTTACATCTTGAATTCTAATATATCCGGAAACTAAATATATTCGACACAAAAATCTGGTGGGGGGGGCACAGATTCGAACAACTTAAATTTTTTAATCAGCCCGAGAGATTCCTGTACTATCGGATCGCTGTTCTTCCTGTGTTCGGATTGGTTGAGTGTTTAATAAAAGATATGTAATCAAGACTGAGAACATAAACGTTGTAACTCTGAAACACTTTCAAATAGGACTGATGGAACTGACAGTTCTTGCCCAAAAATAAATCTTTATTCTATCTAAATAGTCACAAATCATAAAAACACGGTAACTTTACTAAAATCCTCCCACCAGAGAGCGCCATCTCATGACCTCTCATTCCGTCTTTTTTTTTTTTTTTTTAATATTCTTGATGCATTTTTCGGATCCTATAATAACAAGCACCCTCCCTCCACAAGATCGGTAACCAATTTGATCCAGATATATGCTAAAATAAGAAAATTTGAAGAAATAGAGGACACATTACAAATTCTTCTTTTTTACTTTCCCGACCATTTTTCTGAAGGAAACCGAACTGCGGAACTGAGCACCCCTCCACCTCTTTTCCATTCCCACCACTTTAAAAATTTTGCCCGAGGATAATAATTTTCTCTTTTTTTGTTTTCCATGAAGATCCCTGTTGAGGTTAGACTTTCAAAGTAATGACATAAATGGATCTCACTGCTGGTCCGTGAGCCCCCAGAGGTCCGCGAAATGTCAGTGAGAAATTAAATTATTTTGTATAATATTTTACTTGACTTCAATAGTCAATATCCTAATCTAGTTACCGCATAAATTCAGCTTAAAATGTAATGTGTCTAAGCTACAATTTAAGAATTTAAGAGATCCTTGTCAGTATAGCAACAGATGAGGAGATCCTTGAAAGAAATTTGTTTGGGAATCACTGATGTAGAATATTTAAGTATTAATAAAGAAATGTTTAATCAATGTTAATAAAATCAGCAATTGTAATTAGCTATTTAATATATTTTCCTTTAGAAAGAAAGTAAAGAGGCGTTTTCCCATTCAAAATCTTATTAATTTTATCCTTTGTTTGTCTCTTAGAGAGGAAACATCAAAGGAAGTCCTTAAGATTGCAATTTCGTTGACTATTCCAAATTCCAACCTGAAAAGGAAGACCCTGGAGCGAATTTAATGTCCTTTTGAAAACAAATTCAAAGAGTAGGTGAAATCGAAGAGCAAAGTAATAAACAAATTTTATTATAATCTATGTATTATAGAAGTGGGTGGCAGCAAATCCAAGAAAGAATTTAAGAATGACACACTGCTTTTTTACTTTCTCTTACCTCTATATATATAGAGAGAAAGTATTGGATTCTTGTTGATGTCGAGATTTTGATGGAAATACACGTTTTGAGGTTCCTGAATCCAAAAAAGTGGTTTTCGCGACATGGTCTGTCTGTGAACAAAATATCTAAAGAACGAAAAGAGCTAGGAGGTTGAAATTTTATATTTATGTTAGGCACCCACTTGAGACGTAACACGAAGCTTTTGAACAAAATCGGCCAAAGAGTACTAGTACTTTACTTATGTCACTTTTTGAGTTTTTTTTCGATTTTCTCAAAATTCGCTCCAACGATTTTGATTAAAATTCAAAAATCAATTATTTTTTAGAAGGTCTTTAAAATGTATATTCTCATTTTGTCATTTCCAAATCTGTTTGAAGACCACTTTACTCTTGTACTTCATAGGAAAGATGGGAGAAAGGGTTGCCATGGTAACTAAATATAAATATGATGAATTATTTTTTTTTTTTTTTTTTTTTTTTTTAAACATTCACACTTTTTTCTCATTCACACTCACACTTACACACACATTCACACTGTCTTTTCGGCAACTTAGGCCATATAAGACATTTACGATAACCGTTATTTATGACTTTATATATATAGGGTCCAGGCATTTTTATTTAAGCCATCTGGTATCCAGATGGCTTAAATAAAATCATCGGACTGCCTGGGGTCCGAACCCTGGTCCAACCCCGTTTGGTATATGAGGTTAGCACGCTAACCTCTACACCATGCCCCGTGGGCAATATTAATTAATTAAATATAAATATTTTTCTGTTTATAAATTTTCAATCTTGAATTCAAATGTACCGTACTGGTAAATAAGTAAATGTCACAAAAAATCTGGTGTGATATACATAGAACACAATTTTCGATTACCGAAGGTAAGAGAATGTTGTGTGATGATGACAGTCACACCAGATTTTTTTCAATTGATGGAATGTGGCTGTGAGATAACAATGAGTGTGATCTGAAGGACAGCAGATAGATAGGTAGCATCTATTTAATAAAACAGACTCCTTTAAACAAAACGTTTTGGCTAAATTTATTATGCCATCTTCAGTTGTTAAAGAGTCTTATGGGAAAATGGGAGTTGTCAAAAATTCGAATCTCTTCAGTGAAACATCGTACAGATTTTTAGTATAATTACATTGTTGTAATACATAGGCAATTTTTTCAAATGTCGTTTATGAAAAAAAAAAAACATATGAAAACTCTATTTTCCCATAAGACTCTTTAACAAATGAAGATGGCGTAATAAATTTAGCCCAAACGTTTTGATTACAAGGAGTCTGTTTTATTAAATAGAGGCTACCTATCTGGCTGTTGTCCTCACATCACACTCATCCAGATTTTTTCTTTTGGTATTAGAGAATTTTAGAATAAGAGGCAGACGATCGCTAAATCAAAAATTCATGACTACCTTATTGTTTTATGATAAATCTAAATGAAAAAAAATAAAAAAAAATAATCGCAAATAAAAAAATAAAAAAAGAAAGAAATTTATTCACTTTTAAATGCACGTTTATAAATCCTTGTTATTCTTTCAAGAGATTCAAAGTGTAGATAAGAAATATGAGTGAAATGGATCGATTGCAAGGCAGAATTTATGAATGGAAATAATGAATGAAGGAACTGTTGTCTTTGAGCGAAGAAATAAAAAAAAAAAAAAAAAATTGGCAACTTTTGTATATGTAACAAAAGAACAAAAAGAAAAGATTTTGGTTGTCTTTCAAAAAGTTTGACGTCAGAGTCTTAAAATATTTCTTTTTTTTATTAAAATTGTTTTTTTTTTTAAATCTGTTAATTGTATGATAAAGTTTTTAATTTCACATAAAGAGGGGTGAGTTATCCCTTCGTATTTCAATAACAACGAGAGGAAGTTTGAACATTTTACTCGTGAGTTAATATTTTCTTGACGAATAGCCAAAAAGTTAATTCATTGAGAGAGAGAGAGAGAGAGGGAAAAAAAAATAACGAGTGTGAGAGGTGAATTTTTAACGTTGGTGCTGATAAATTTGACACGAATGAACGTAGCAACAGAGGTGAGTGGGGTTCGTGGCTAAATTCACGCTGAGACACACGGGAACCGGAAGCGGACGACAACAACTATAAATACCCTCCTCCCCCCTCCTCCCCCTCCTCCTCGTCCAATGCAACGTTTAATCGGCATGTCTCGGTGCCCGTCTGCGTCTAACGGGATCTTATTTTTTTATTTTTCTGTCACATCTTTATTTATTATTTGTTTTGTGAAAATTATCTCGAATTATTACGCGTTGTTAAAAAGAAAAGGAACTTCCTGAGTGAGATGTTTATGTAGAGGTAAAATAAAAGAGAAAGATACAGAAGAATTATTTAAATATAATATAGGGCAGCTCAGGGGTAAGTGGTGGACGACCACGAGCTACCCGAGCTGGGACAGGCAGTCCTGCTCTTTATGTCTGTCTCTTCCTTCTATATTTCCAACAGGCGTGCGACGGGCCGGCCTGTTCTACGTTTCCAATCGTAAAAACATGATAGGGGAAAATGGAGGTAAGAGTGTGAAGTCCGCCGACCCCGCACCGCGGGAATAAGGCGAGGATAAAAGAAAAAGAAGTAGAACCAGGGATGGGTAGGATCGCGATCCTTTTGGATTTGAGTTCGATCAAGAGCGGATCCAGATGAGTTTCTCGGGGGGGGGGGGGGTAATTTGGTATGACTGGTCGCACAGCACACAATTTTTTCTTACTTTCGGTAATTTAAAGGTGCATTCCCAGAATCAAGTTTTTAAATATTAATTTTTAAAATTTTATATTAAAAATGAAATTTTATTCTCAAAAAAAATATTTTTCTCAAATCTCGGGGGAGGGTAATTACCCCCTTTACCCCCCCCCCTGTATCCGCCTTGAGTCAGATTCGATCGAGGATTTTCGGATCTGGAACAAAATCCTTTTTTGGGGAGGATCTCGGATCTGGATCGAAATCATTTTTGCTTTCTGGATCTAGGATGGAATCGCTAATCTTTTTCAAAGGATTGTCATTTCTTTAAATTTTTTTTTGTTTTGTAATTTTTTTCAAGATTGTATTTTTTATAAAGTATGTACGTATACAGTGGACTTACTGGATGGTTAAGACGCAAGCAAAGAAATTAAGAAAAGATAAAAAATTAAATAAATACGGTACTTTTTGATTCATTCAAATGCCTAAAAATCAACTCCGGATCGAATTTTCAGATCACGGATCTGAATTTGCGGATCTGAAATTCTAAATCGGATCGAATCGTCCGAACCGCCCGGATCTACGATTAGATCGATTAGATAGCTCGAGCTAAGGATCCTTTTAAAGAATTTTGCCCTTCCCTGTATACAACATCATGATTCAACTTTAGGAAGGCAAAATCCCTTCAAAATAAAACTACATATTAGTAACGAGAGAATCAAAATTCTTATTACTTTATTCAGACTTATAAAGCTTAAAAAAATATCTAGAACATATGGTTGTGTATGTTGGATACACAATCAGAGAAATTAAATCTCCACGAAAGTATCTGGCTCATCCCTTCAAGAAAGGATTACCTGGCCTATATCTATTATGAATATACGTCTAATAAATAAGCTTTAAAATAATTTTGACAAAATTCAGCAAAAGAAAACTAGAAATCTTAGCAGTGCAGAATTAATGACACCATTGGTCCTTTTCATTTAGCCTATAGAAGGATAAACTTTATATTACAATTATAACACAGTCACAAATATCCCTTTAAATTTAATAATCGAATATTCAAATTTAAAGTATTTTGGAAAATAAAAATTAAAGGGCTTGAGGGAGAATATTCTAATATAGAATAAAGATTTATTGGAAAAGAAAAATATTTGTCAGATTTTGTATAGTGGAAAATATAACAAATCTAAAGCATTGCAGAGAGCCCATTTTTAGAAAGGTAATTTTTTTTCTCCAATATATGCCTATATCCAGGTAATTTATTTTAGGATTCTACAGAGGAAAGATTAATTTTTTGGTCCAGTGCATTTATTGAGTTTTGAGAGTTAGTTGTATGTCAAACATCTACAAGAGCTATAGTCCTCAAAACCCAAATGTACCGGAACGGAAAAAAATTTCTTTCTTCTTTTGACTCCTCAATTAATTCATGGCTCCCTTCCACATTTTATTCATATTCGATAATTGATAGTCAAGTTTATGACGAAAATTTCTTTTAAAATATTGGAAAGTCTTCTCGCTTCTCGCCTAAACACCCCGTTCGAACAAAGAACAACCCTTCAGGGCGAGGGAATATAGCAAAGTTAAATTAATTAGAAATTTGGGAAAGAACACAAAAAGTTTCCTTGTGTGTGAAAGAAGTTCATAATCTGAGTATAGGATAGACGAGATTAGCGGGAATTAATTAAAGGCTTATTGACGAATCTTTTCCCCCGAGTTTTAAAAAATGGGCAGAAGCTTTTTAAAATGTCATGAGTAGAGGAATTTTTTTTTTTTCTCTCTATTATAAAATCCTCTCATTTATTATTTTATTCAATGAAATATAAGGAATTATTTTTTCTCTCTCTTCTCTTTATTTAAATATAAAATCATTTTATGTTTAATTAAATTTTTATTAAAACATTTTTTTTTTTTTATAAAAAATATATACTTTTGAAAAACTAATCTAAATAAAAGCTTTAAAATAATTTCACTCGAAACTCGGATAAAAAATTTTATTTCTGAAAATGTAAAGGCAAATAGGGGTAGGATTTTGTATCTCAAATATAAATAACTTGAGCATTTTCAGGAATTTTCCAATATACACATCTTTTTATTACCTACGGTAATTGCAAGTTCTGTTCTATGCTAGACACAATAGATTTTTTGTGTCGTCATATATTTATTTTCCGATTAAAATAAATAAATAAATAAATAATAATTAATATTTTTTTCAATTTAAAAATCAAAAAATTATTATTAAGAATATTAATAAAAGTTGTCCGTCTGTGTGTGTGTGTCTGTGAACAAAATATCTCAAGAACGAAAAGAGCTAGGAGGTTGAAATTTTATATTTAAGTTAGGTAGCCCCATGGGACGTGACACCTTTTAACAAAATCCCCACATACTATACTTTCATGCCTTTTTCTTTTTTCATTTTCTCTAACATTTTTTATTCAACTTTTTTCCCCCCTGGGACGTGACACGAACCTTTTGGACAAAATCGACCAAAGAGTACTAGTATATTACTGATGCAATTTTTCAGTTTTTCTCAAAATTCGCTCCAACTATTTTGAATAAAATTCAAAAAATCAATTATTATTTAGATCAGTGGTTCCCAACCGGTGTGCCGCGGCACCCAAGGGTGCCGCGAGAATGTCTGAGTGGTGCCGCGGGGTATTTAGGGGAAAAAAAGAGTCTTAAAAAAAAAAGGTAAAATTACTTAAACGGAAGCGGCGAAAATTTCCCGTAGGACGGAAAAAATGAATCTTTGCTAAAAAAAATCTGGTGTGACTGGCGCACAGCACACAACTTTCTCTTACCTTCGGTAATCGAAAGTTGTGCACTGTGCTTGTCACACCAGATTTTTTGTGTCGACATGTATTTAGTTCCCGGCAGTAGGGAATATTTGAATTCAGATGTAAAATTTATAAGTATGGGAAAATATTTATATTTTGTTACCATGGCAACCATTTCTCCTATCTTTCCTATGAAGCACAAGAGTAAAGTGAGCTTCAAACAATTTTGTGGGCAAAACGAGAATATACATTTGAAAGAGCATCTAAAAAATAATTGATTTTTGAATTTTAATCAAAATCGTTAGAGCGAATTTTGAGAAAATCGAAAAAAACTGAAAAAGTACATCAGTAAAGTACTAGTACTCTTTGGCCGATTTTGATTAAAAGCTTATTTTTCCGGTCCCGGGGGTGTTTAACTTAAATATAAAATTTCAACCTCATAGCTCAATTCCTTCATGCTTAAAATTTGACACACACCCACCCACCCACCCACCCACCCACACACGACAGACATGTCGCGAAAACCACTTTTTTGGATTCAGGGGACCTCAAAACGTGAAGATCCATCAAAATCTCGACATCGAATTTTTGACATGAATCCAATACTTTCTCTCTATATATATATTACATATATACATAGGAAGAGAAAGAAAAAGTCAAATTATTTACACAGAAGAGCAAAAGATTTTTCTGAGGGCGGCAAAAATTTCGTTCCCCTAAAAACAAGACAAAATGATTCACACGCAAGGGGAAAAAATTTTCCGCAGTGCGGAAAAAATTTCGTGGAGGGGCAAAAATTTCGTTTTGCTTGGGGGAAAAAAAAGGAAGGGTGCCCCTAGTGTGTAATGTTATTCCCAACACGCCTTCGGGGTGCCGTGGACTTCAAAAGGTTGGGAAACACTGATTTAGATGCTCTTTCAAATGTGTATTCTCATTTTGGCATTGAAATCTTTAGATCCTTGTCATTATTTATAATCAGTACATACAAATAATGTGATGACTAGGAATACAAAATTTGTGGAAAATCCAGGATAGCACACTGATAAAGACGTTTTGCCAGCTCTGAGGATGGAACTGAAACGTCAGCTGCGTAAATAAAATAAATTCATAAAGATAAAACTCTAGTTTCAATTTCTCATTTGTTTTCGCCTTTCATTAAACTTAATAGATGCAAATAACATCATAGAGATCAAATTATGAGGATTTTTACTTATTTACAAAGTATTTTACTTTATCCCCGCTATTAAGTATAAGCCTATTTTAAATTTACTTTTTCTTATTTATGGTTAAATAATTTTTAAAGTGAAACTTTTATTTGATGGCCTCAAATTTTTTCGCTCTTCTATCAGCATGTCGCGTTATAAGCCGTGACGCTGCAAGCCATGACGTCACGAGCCGTGACAACAAAAATAGGAAAGTTGAAATTTATTAGTATATATATGACGAATTATAAAAAAATAATTGTGAGATTTAATTATTCAAATTTTAAATTGATAAAATATAATTTTTAAAATAATTTAAAATGATTCAAATCTTCAATTACTAAATAAATATTGTTCTCAGTTTTTAACATGCGTCTATTGATTTCCCATTATCATTCCCATTTTCCAATTATTAAGTTAAGAATAAAAACGTGATTTTAATACTCTTTATTGAATAATTTTCTGAAAATTTTCAGTTAAACGCCTACGACCCGAAAAAAGTTTCACTTGCATCGTTGTTTCATAAAACCACACAATACAATTAATTATTTTTATATGTATATATAATTAATATACTTTTTTTTCATGATAAATTTAATTTATTAAAGTGCAAAGAAATATGTTAATAGAGAAAGAGGAAAGAGGAGGGAGGAGAAAAGTGCAAAGTGGTTGTAGACAAGAGAGTTGTTGGATGTTTATCGGACTCTGGGCTGGAAGATATCAAAGGACATAGTTTGGGTTCACCACTAAAGAGGAAACTCCTGTCAGAGTTCCGGCGACAAACGCAAGAGTTGCCCAAGCAAGGAAAAGATCAATTAATAAAAACAACACACTAGTCCAAGTTTATTTTTAAACTCGTGAGTTTTGTGGTGGCAGAGTAAAAAGGAAGCTAAAGAAGAGACACTCATCTCATCTCAATCGAATTATTAAATTGTAATATTTGCATATATTAAAATATAAATTGAGCATTTAATTAAGGATTTTTGAATTTTAATCAAAACGTTTGAGCAAATATATAAAAAAAAAAAAAAATCATTGTGTGGTTTTATGAAACCACAATGCAAGTGAAACTTTTTTCGAATCGTAGGCGTCTAACTGAAAATTTTCAGAAAATTAAGGGTATTAAGGGTAGAAAGTCATAGATATACGTCAATTAAAACATTAAAAACTTGAATAATCTCAAATCTCTATAATTATTAGTTTTAGTAAGTCAGTGATACTATATTAAACCTTTCAACTTTCCTATTTTTGTCATATATCATGTATAGAGATCTAGAAATATAAATGTCGTAGCGTAGTAAAGAAACCTGGTGCAAGTAGACCGGTGACGTCATGGCCTGTAGACGCAACATGCTGATAGAAGGGCGAAAAAATTTGAGGCCATCAAATAAAAGTTTCACTTTAAAAACACTGAAAAATTGCATTAGTAAAGTACTAGTACTCTTTGGCCGATTTTGTTTAAAAGCTTATTTTGACGCCTCAGGGGTGCGCCTAACTTAAATATAAAATTTCAACCTCTTAACTCAATTCCTTTATGCTTAAAATTGAACACATACACACAGACAGAAACCATGTTGCAAAAAAAAAACACTTTTTTGGATTCAGGGGACCTCAAAACGTGTACCAGTATATCCATTAAAATCTCGACATCGAATTTTTGACATGAATCCAATACTTTCTCTATATATTAGCATGTATAGAGGTAAGAGAAAGTAAACAAAAAAAGAGACAGCGTCTAAATGGCCTCAGATGCGAAATGAGGCGTTAAAAAAAAATTGACTGTTAATTTTAATTAATTTCCTCAACCGGATGTTAACAACTAGTTACACAATTGACACTGAATTTTATCCACTTTAATTTATCTAATTAAGAACATTTTGAAGGGAAGAATAGTTTTGAAGTTGGTTACAAAAAGAACTAAAAAAAAAAATTCAAATTTGTTCAAAACCTGACTCCCTAAAGCACGCTTTGTGATTGGCTAAAGAGAGCACGGTCTATAATCTAAAATCTTTTTTTTTTTTAATAGAGAGAGGCGCAAGATTGATTTGGGCTATTCTTAGTTCTCCTTTTGGTTGATCCCAATATACCAACACTTGTCTAGGTTAGTCCAAGTGCGTCAAGCCAATTAAACTTTCATCAAGTCGCAGATAAACTTCCTCACACAGATAAATAGTACAACTCGTTCGTCTCCCTCCCACCGGCGGCGGGCCCGCATTCAAGTTTAATTTACAATTGTCTCTCCACTTCAATCTTTTTGTTTAGAGTTAAGTTTTGAGTAAGGAAAAAGAAAATTTATTTTCACATATGTAAATACGATTAAAATATATGAATCAGGGGCGTATATAAGGGGGGGCCGAGGGGGCCCGGGCCACCCCCCCCCCCCGAAATTTTTAAAATGTATATACATATATCATTATGTATAGTAAATACCTATATTTTTGTTTGAAAAAGTTTGTGAAATATCCAATAGTGCAAAAAAATTTTGTCTTCCTAAAAAAAAACCCCGGCAAAATGATTTTGATAGAAGAACAAAAATTTGTCTTTGAGAGGAGGGCCCAGGCCCCTCGGGGCTGAGGTAAATCCGGTATTTTTGTGTATGGGGGGAGGGGTATTAAAAATGAGTTCGGCCCCCCCTCCCCTCGAAAAAAATTTCTATATACGCCTCTGATACGAATCAATCAATAGAGAACCGTCAATAATTTATTTCTGTAGTCAAAAAGAGTTTAGTAGGCCTATATACTGTAGAAATTTGATTATATATACATGTAAGTGAAACCAGGGATATAAAAATTCTGATAAATACAAATATAAAAATCTGGTGTCAAAGTCAACGGAAACTGTTAAGTAACACTGACTCTATTAAAGCATAAGAATTAATAAAAGGCTACAAAATAATTCAGGATTAAGTAGGACCATCAAGTGAAGTAAACTTGCCTATTTTGAGAAAAACAAAAAAAAATACATGAGTACTTTTATTTATTATTAAAGGTTTCGGGAATTTTTTCAATGATCAAGAAGCTAGTGGTATTTTAATTTATATTTATTAATGTGCTAGGGCCGACGTTTCGGTCACATTTAGGACAATCCTCAGGGCCAAGCTTGGTTCAACAAATTGATCTTCCAGGGGTATATCTACCTCTCACTGTCCGTCCATAGTACTCTATCTAATTGGGACATTGGTTAATATTGTCATATGACCACTGGAAGATCAATATGTTGACAATGGCTTTGACCTGAGGATGTGACCGAAACGTCGGCCCTAACGCATTAATAAATATAAATTTAAATACTACTAGCTGCTATACTTTTTCATATAAATAAGAGAAAATAGAAATTATGAATATTCAAAATTTTAAATCCAATCAGATTTGAAGAAATCGATGATTTTAGTTTTCAATTTATTGAAAAATTTCAAATACCGAAGAACTTGTGAAAATTAAAAAAAAAAAAAAAACTCAGTGTATTTACATAGCACACCAGAGAAGTGAAACTAGAATATTAAATTGGATACAGGAGACGTAGCAGCCAAAGAAATTAAATATAAAAAATATTATTTAATTAGGCCTATTAATTATAAAAGTTTCGGTCGCCAATCACGACCTTCATTTTAACAATTTATTGTCCTGATGAAGGTGGTGAGTGGCGACCGAAAAGTCGACTATTAATAATTAAATTTTTTATTTAATTTCCTTGGCTGCTAGGTCTCCTGTATGCAATTTGAAGTCAATAGCCACTTTTCATCCCTAGTATGCTAAATCAGATATGTTCAAATAATTTTCAATGAGTAGTAAAAAAAAAAAGTTTCACTTCAAAAGTATTCCCATTGATGGGAACATTAATTGCATCTCCCTCTGACAAACTAAAAAATTCCTCAAAAAAAAACAGTAATATAATTAGAGATATGGTCAAAAAATATTCAAATTCGCTGCTCTTATGTAAATGTATGAATTCAAGTTGATATATAATTGCATTTGGGACTTGTAATTCAAATAGATTCCAATGAAACAGAAATGAAGAGAAGAGTCGGACCTTAATCTCCTTATTGCAATTCTAATCATCTGATGGCGCCAATAGAATTCGCGAGTGCGAATAAAGACATGTAAATGAGAATGAGGGTAAAGGCAAGGAATAGAGAGAGAGAGAGAGAGAGAGAGGTGTTAAGTAAATGCACAAAAGCAGCAGCAGCAGCAGCCTATTCTCGTTGTTGCCTTATCAGAGACCGGAAGTGGCCTTATCGCATACCCGGCAAATGTCAGGGAGTACCAGTATAAAAAGATGACGTGCCATTTGATAAGCGCCACCGATTCACATTGATATCATTAAAGCTAAGAGAGACAGAAAACAAAAACAGGCCTCAAATGTTATTTTTGTTTCTTTAATCTTCTGGTATTTTTAATTAAATACATCAAACGGTTTTTTTTTTTTTATTTCCCAGATTAAATCGAGCATAAGTCTTGCTAGTTGGTGGTCTATGATTTCACAGAGATTAACATTAGAAGAAATAAATTTTTTTTAAATGCAAATTTTTTATGGTAAATTAAATTTCGTAATAGGAAAAAAAAGAGAATCCGGAACTTGTATTGGTTAACCCCAACTTGGAATTCAATTACCTTGGAAATTGGAAACCCTTCGCGTCGCTTTTACTAATTAAAACAAAAAAAAAATTCAGTTTCTTGATAAATATCTGTTTAATTATATTTCACGATTCCTGTCGATTAAAATAATCCCCGAATGTCTTGTTTTTTACATTCTCTTACCTCTATATAAGTTAACATATAGAGAGAGAAAGTATTGGATTCATGTCAAAAATTCAATGTCGATTTTTGATGGATATACACGTTTTGAGGTCACCTGAATCCAAAAAAGTGGTTTTGGTGACATGGTCTGTCTGTCTGTGTGTTCAATTTTAAGCATGAAGAAATTGAGATACCAAGTTGAAATTTTATATTTAAGTTAGACAATCCCCTAGGGCGTGAAAATAAGCTTTAGAACAAAATCGGCCTAAAAGTACTAGTACTTTTTTACTGATGAACTTTTTCAGTTTTTTTTTCGATTTTCTTAAAATTTGCTCCAACGATATTGATTAAAATTTATAAATCAATTATTTTTCCTCTTTAAAATGTATATTCTCATTTTGCTCTCAAAATTGTTTGAAGGACACTTTACTCTTTTTTTTTTAACACTCACACTTTTTTTCACTCACAATCACACACCCATTCACACAGTCTTTTCGGCAACTTAGGCCATATAAGACTTTGACGATAACCGTTAATTATTAATATATCTATTGGGGGTCCAGACATTTCTATTTAAGTCATTTGGTATTCAAATAAAATCATCGGACTCCCTAGGGTCCGAAACCGTCGCGGGTTTGGTATAGAAGGTAGGCACGCCACCAACTAGACCATGCCCGTAGGCCACTTTACTCTTGTACTTTATAAGAAAGATAGGAGAAATGGTTGCCATGGTAAGAAAATATAAATATTTTCCCATGTTTGTAAATTTTACATCTTGAATTCTATCTAATACATGTATATCAGTGCAGGGGTGAGGGGGTTAGAGTGACGTCATGGAGCTCCTCTTTTTGTAAAAGATCTTTCGGAACAAAATTTTTTTGAATATTTATATACAGTATTTTATTAATAAAGCATTGTACAGTGAGGGACAATATTAAGTCCCATCCATGCGTTTTCTACTTGTGATTATTTCATTGTTTTTAAAAAAAATATTATATATTTTTTAATGGAAACTTTCATGGTTCAAATCTAGAAAATTTCCAATAAAGATGTTTATTTTCTTTTATAAAAACAATGAAATAATCACATGCATGGGTGGGACTTAAATTGTCCTCACTTACTCCAGGGACTAAATTAGTTTAGTCAGAAACTATACATTTTCAAAATAAAACAAAATGAATGTTATATGCAGTCAAAAAGCTGCCAAATAGAAAAATACAAGCAAGGAGAAGCTTCATGGCGTGGACCAATCAAAAACTGACCAGAAAATTGTTTGTTTACTAATTTCTGGCCAATCTCTGTATTTTAAAGACCTTGTATCAGTAGAAACTAGAATCAGTAGACACAAAAAAAACTGTGACAAGCACAGTACACAACTTTCTCTTGCCGAAGGGTAAGAGCTGTGCGACCAGTCACAGCAGATTTTTTTTATGGATAAGGGAGAGAAAGAGAGAATTGAGTCAGATGGTCTCCAAGATGTTACGTGTCTTTTGAACTAATTTCGGTCCTTAGTTCCGGCCCTCAGGTCACGCATTTCAGTAACAAAAAGAACCAACTTTTGGGCCAATGACAGCAGGTAGACAATGCTGCTATTTAACTTCGACCCATTTATCAAGAAAATAAAATTCCAAAATTATATATCTTGAAATTATCTTAACTTTTTGGGCCCATTATTAGAGGTTTTTTTTTTTTCTAATGATAACAAAAGCCATATCAATAAAAAAAAGAAAAAGTTAATAAGATCACGCAAAAGTTGTGCTCTTTTTAGGGCTGAACCCTTATTGAGCAATTTTCTTTTTTTATATTCTTTTCGATATTCTAGGCCATATGGAGACTTTACAGTTATCCAGGTACATGTATCCAATTAATTTAAATAGAAGATTAAAAGATTGTCATTTCATTAAATAAAAATATTTAATATAAGCCATTCCCCAAATACACTTTGAAGTAACTTCACGGTGTGCCGGTAGATGGCTCCGACCAGAGACCAGATGGGTTTGAGGCGTGCACGAAAGCACGCAAATAAATGGGGATCCGGAAGGAATTCAAATACTAATTATAAAAGATTGTCATAAAACAAGAAATCGTGATAATTATTAGTCATGTCTTTTTTGGAATTACAGAGAGAACAGATGGTAAGAGATATTTATTTAAAAAAAAAAAAACTTCCAAGTCCTGAAGAGGTCGGACGGTTTTAGGTCTATATGAAGCAGGGGTCGTAGAGGAGCCCAAGTGGTAGCAGAGGCCATAAGAGGGGCGGCAATGAACTCGACCTAGCTAGATAA
>JAKCPI010017700.1:0-12254 GCA_023213315.1 Euborellia annulipes | reverse complement strand
CGAACAAGAGCCTAAAAACCGAGAGCCGATGGATGCCTACTAAATAACTATACATCGAGAGATTCTGTCATAGAGGGACTATCATAGTTATTGTACAATTAATGTTGTCCCAGTTACAACACAAGGGGGTATATAAGGGTCCTCCCTGATATACGCCCTTGATGGACGAATAAGAGGAGAGGGGCGGATATCTTGTTTGGAATACGCCTTTTAATTTCCAGAAAAGAAGGTGGAAATTTTATTCAATTAAATAATCAACTTAAACTTAACCTCTTGTTATTGTTATATTATCATACAACTTCAAAACCAACAGATCTGGGTGTGAATTTGCTCAAATTTATTTAGAAGAATAAAAGGTTTAGAGTATTATAAATATCAATATAATTGAATTGTTTTAAGTATAAACGCCGGAATGACTACATTATAAAAAAAAAAAGTCCTGTTTATGAAAATATTTAAAAATAATAAACGGTGTAATTTTTTATCATATAAAATAAACAAATGATAATAAATTTAAAGAATTCAAATTATTTTTTTATTATTATTTTATTCCAGAGAATATGAAAAATAACGAATAATTTATTTTAATATTTTCAATTATATTTTTCAGTCCGCTCGTTTCTCCAGTAAAAAAAAAAGAAAATGTTTTTATTGAGATATAAGCATTTAAATTAATAACAGTTTCATTTAAAGGCTTAAAAAATTTACATGTTATGCGTTATGTATATTAAAGTACAAAATTCTCAACAGATAAACGCTTTCGTCGTCGTTATTGTTTATAAAAAAAAAAAATTATTTTACTTATACGACAAAAAGTCATATTTTTAGGATCCTACTAAGCTTAGGTTACTGGTAATGTTCAAAGGGACAAAAATAATTAAAATTTTTCAACTAACTAACGAAATTAAATTCTTCAATAATATCTAATTATTGGAATGGTCAGCAAAATTATTGTTAAATAGAAAAAAATCCAGAACAAAAAATTATTTGCTTACTCATCTGGTTCAGCTCAAGTAGGAGATGTACGGTAGAAACTTACCTGAAAAAAAAAATAAAAAAACGTTAGTATATTGAAAATTAAAATAAAGATAAGAAAACTTTACGAGGATGTGGTATACGGACATCCAATATTTATATTTTTAATAAATCATTTTTATTTTTAACATTCACAGTTTTTTCTCATTCACACTCACACTCACACACACATTCACACAGTCTTTTCGGCAACTGAGGCCATTTAAGACTTAACGATAGCCGTTATATATTATAATATCTATTGGGGATCCAGGCATTTCTATTTAAGTCATTTGGTATCCAAATGGCCTAGTTACGCCCATGTATATGCCCTCAGTAGCCGAGAAAGAGATAATAAAACAAAATATTTTCCTTTTTTGGTTAGGCGAATATTTTCAAACAAATTCTTAATCTTGTGTGTAAATGAAATTTATAAATTCATTCAATTTTTTATTATGTAAAAAGTATAATAAAAAAAAAAAAAATAGATGATGATTTTCATTAAGAGAGAGAGAATTGAATAGAAACAAGAAATAGAGAGAGAGAGAGAGATTTGAATATTAAATCCGAAATGTTTCATGATTAAATTAAAATAATTAACTTTGGATATGTAGAATTAAATGCCAGCTATTAAAAGACAAAATGTCCTCTCCCCCACCCCCCACCCCCACCCCCTCACTTGGACATCAGGATTGCTCGAGGTCTCGGTTTTTGTGTGTATGTAGATATATAAATAAAACATAATATTACGTTAACAAGTTACTTAACTCTTAGGCGAACATGAGCCCCGGCTCACTAGTTTTGAATAGCCGTCAGGGTACGGGGGTCTTATTAATGTTATTTTCGCCAGCCTCCCCCTCCCCCCCCACCCGCCACTCATGGTCTGCCTGTTCTCGCTAATTATGGCAAGACGTGACATTTCCCTCCTCTGCTATAATACAGGAGAGAGCTAATTGCACACGATTAATCTAGAACCGAGAGTCATGACGCTGGATGTCATAGAAACACCGACAACTCGTTTTAACTGATGTGCTGATAATAATATGCACAAGCCAATCGAACAAATCAAACTAATGGTTTATGAGTTGAATTAAATAAATAATATCGAATAACAGATTCAAGATTGGATATTAATAATTTTGTATTTTTTTTTTTTTTTGACAGATTAAATGGTTAGTAAAAGAATTTTGATTTTTGGTTTAACTGTGGTTTATTTGTAAAAATTACAACGTTTCAGCCACTCATTGTGTGGCCTTCTGTGGGTACAATTCAGCTAAGATTATAAAGATTGTAACATCTGTGACAATCTCAATTGAATTAGTTGAGAAAAACAAGATGGCTGCCGCTTCTCGACATGCACGCCATCTACACATGAGCGATCGCAGCGCCCCTACATACAATCTGACACGAAATTCAATTATTGTATTTAAAAAAAATACTATTATATTCATGCACTCTCTAAACTGTACAAATTATTATTGACAAAATATTACATATACACACATGCATTCATATATATACATATATGTATATATATATTAATATATACATATATATACATATATGTATATATATATTAATATATACATATTTCGTGCAGTACAATTTTATTACAATCAATTATTGACTAGTAGATTAAATGGTATTAGCAAGGATTCGCCAAAGTGTTGGATTAACTGCCAGAAATTATTGTATTTTTTAAGAAATCATACATACAGTAGCTATAAACGTATGAGCAGAGTCATAGTCAGGGAAAGATATGAGGGTCCAAACCCTCGCCCCTCCCTCCTCCCGAAATTCTTTTTCGGTATCTAAGGCCACTTAAACCCCATTCCTATTTATTTTAAATGATTGGTAGCCAATTGTAATGAAATAAATTTTTCTCGCTTGAGTCGGGAAGCGAACCCGGGATCCTCTCTGAGCCACGGGTGACGGGCATAAATGGACGAGGTTATGCACGAAGGAACCAAGTGCCATTATCCTAAATCTGATCTTTCATTTGCACAAATGTAAACAAAACCAATAGCAATGAATTTTTTTTTCTTGTTTTATACAAATAAAGTGCACAGAGTAATAATGTTGCGATTTAAATAAAAAAGTAGATTTTCATTTTCTCTACAAGATGGCGGTCTTATCTTAATTTCTATCATAATGGCGCTTGAATCCTTCATTCAAAGAATATTCACAAAATTATCAGCATTCTCATCGAATATTCTAAATAAGGCTTGGGTCAAAAGAATGGCGATGCATTTTCCTACAATTCCCGCAAAAACCGGAAAGTACCTTCCCGGAAAATAAATAATAAAAAGGCGTATCCCAGACAGGGACGTAGGCATTTCAATGTCCCATAAACCAAATGGACCTACCAGCATGCAAGCAAGCTAACATATAAATTTAATTTGGAAACTTTTATTTTACTCATTTAAGTTCATGCCATCTAAAAGCTGAAGGTGTTCACTCCCTGCCACCTATTCTTCGTTTTGTCAGCTTCCTAAAATTTTAAATAAAAACGGAAATATAAAAAGAACAGTGTTATTTATTAGAAATGAGTTTAGATATCATTTGCGTCAAGATACATGTTAATGAGAATGATCTTTCCGAGATAGTGCGCCGCCCCTTCAGAGAAATTTTAATACACTCAACGTTATCTATGTCACTAGATATACGTTGAAAAAATTAGCCGTTCATTTTAATATCGAATTCTAAAAATAGCGTTTTCTTTTTCTTTTTCTTTACTCTGTCACTGTCTCTCTCTTTTTCAAGAAAATGATAAAAGAATTCCTCATACAAAATATATGAAAAATATGAAAATAATTCGATATTTGATATCATCGTTGTAGGGATTGGGTGGGGGTGAGAAGGACGTATGTTTTCCCAAGGCTGGATGGGAATCAAATGGCTGTCGCAGAGGCGTCAACATTTTAATCAATGGGGAGGGAGGGAAACGAAAGCCTATAGATGCGGCTTTCGGCTCGATATTTGATCGTGTTGCTGGCTTTCCGATTCTCCCCAAACCGTATAATAGAAGTTTTTCCGCCTCCTAGGAAATATTGAAAATCGGCAGGAAATATATTGTATAAATAGAGAGAGAGAGAGAGATGGCGATCCTTCAATATCATGTCGATTCATTTGTGATCGTAGAGATAAAATAGATAGATAGATATCCTCTTATCGGCTAGATTGTTTACAACATTTTAAAGGTAGAATTTAAAAAGATATATTCAGCCACGAAATAGTCATCCATTTTCAAATATTGCAATTTAAAAAATACAGTTTGCCTGCAGCTAAAAAGGAACAGGCAGTTCTCAAGACCTGTATTCAGAAACTCTTTTAAGTAAAATTTTAATTTAAGAATTTTACATGTCAATCAATCAATTGATTGATTGAAAAACTTCATTGCCTTTTTCTCGGCATATCGACTTTTAAACTGATTTAATATTATTTATTTCCGTATTAATTGATTAAAGTGTCCACCATATTTGAACCCTGTTACGCATTAGTGTGTCAAATGCTACCGAGTTTTGAGAAAAATAACATTAAAGTTTTTTTTGTTTTCATTGGATTATATATAATTTTTTCTGTCAATTGTGCAAGTAACATTAAATATAAATTTTTTTAGGACATATTTCATAAAAAATATTATTAATTATAGCATTTGAAACAATATTCCGTGCTTAACTCAATTTTTAATTTTTGACATACTAATGCATAACAGGGTCCATTTAATCACGAGATATTTCATGTTCATTGTTAAATCTCAAGTAGTTTTTAATGCTACTACAGTAAGTAGATCTATTTCAAAGTAGTGACTGTGATTGTATAAATGGATAATTATGGGCAGGAGCAGTCAATAAAAACGACTCTGTATGCTGGTTCTAATCTCGGAGACGTTTCGGTTTTTTTTTTTAAATTGAGGATGGTTCTTAAATTAAAAGAACCGAAACGTCACCGAGATTAGAACCAGCATACAGAGTCGGTTTTATTGACTGCTCCTGCCCATTATTATCGATTATTACCCATTATTTATTTACGATATTATGATCCAGATACACCAGAATATGGGGCTTCCCCTCTGTTCCTGAAAACTAAAAAAAAAAAAATGAAGAAATACCGCGTTGTTGGGAATTATAAAAACATATTTTATTTTTTTTTACAACAAGAAAATGAGCAGGAGCAGCGAAATAAAAAGCCTTCGATTTTCACAATCTAACGAGACGTTTCGAGAAAATTTTATTATCCCATCTTCAGTCCTTCAAAAATGTTTATGTCTCATTTAATAAGTAAGATGAGACAACTAGCCAGCACATATATAATACATAAATATACCGTACATGCATTGTATCCAATGACGAACTCCTGGACATAAACAATTTTGAAGAGCTTAAGATGGGATAATAAAATTTTTCCCGAAACATCTCGTTAAATTGTGATTGTATTTTTGGCTGCGCCTAATCCTTTTCTCGACCAACACCCACTGTCTTCATTGTTTGATATTCTTTAATATTTATTCATTTTAGAAGGAGAGGGGGAAGGATTGATCACCTGGATCGTCCAACCCCCTTTGCCGAAAAAATCTTCTAGAGTTTAGAGTTTAGTTAAAAATTTAACTCGAAAGAAGTTTTAATTTTCTTTAAAACTTTTCTGATTTTACTTGACATTTAATCTTTAAATGCATCATCAAATATCAAAGTTATTTGGAGTTCCCTGGTCCCCTACAACAATTGTTTAAAGGTTTTCAATATAAAAAAATTTTTTCAAATTTTTGTTCAGTGTATTTTGTTTAATTTACATAGATAATTAAGCTTTTTCAATTTTAATTAACTTATAAAATTTCCTAACTATAAACATAACCAAACAACACCGAAATATAAAATTAATTATGTGAAACTAAAACGTCGTTAAAGAAGACTTTGCTTAAAGAGAACTATATTATGAAAATAAACACTACTTGTAAATAAGATCTGTTGACTATTTAAATAAAAGCCGAAGGAACACATGAATTAATTGAAATTAATGGATATTAAGAGTAATATAAAAAACAATAAGAAAAGCATAGCGGTATTATAATAGAAAAAAAAACAAGAATTCTACTAAAGTAATGTGAGAGTATAAAAAAAAGACTACTCGATCTTCCCTTAGTTTGAAAACTTGAGAACTATTCAAGCTGGTACCTCAATTAACATACAGTAGTTGTATAAGAGCAAGAGAGAAACGAGAAAGAGACAAGAACGATCTTGAAAACATGCAACATTCTACGAAATTAACATTGGAATCTTCTAAACAACTTTGTCTTTTATACTAAATCAATTCCAAGTTGGAAGAATAAAAATCCCATTTCAAAAAACAAAACAAAATAGTGCTTGTTTATTTGAGGGGGGGGGGGGGGATAAAACATCTAACAAGATGTTTGTTTTTTAATTATAACTCGATAAACAAAAGTCATATTGAAATTAATAGACAGCAAATCATTAGCATAAGATGCTACAATTTAGAGAGAAAAAGTAATGTCTTCTCTCTGAGCTACGGAGTCAGGAGCAACAAATATTTATAGTCTGATGAAATCCTAACAAAATATAAATCTTTTAAGTAGAAGAAATTCGATGGCTGAGTGGTATTTATTAGATAGATGCAATTTCGTTTCATACAAAAATAAATGCTTAAATTTGTATATACCATTAGATGTACATGAGAATTGCCGTAGGCGCATGGGGTGTATTTTATTTTGTGGCAAATGGGCCCGAAACAACAGCAAGATTGAAAGACTTTTGTATGAACCGAAATTGCATCTATCTAAGCAACAATAACAGTTTATCGTCCTGAAGATGGGATCGATGTGATTCCAAAACGTCGACGATTATCAAATAGAGTTTTTTTTTTTATCTCTTGCTGGCTGCCTTCATCTACCTAATCCTCAAAATATCAATAAGTCCGCAGGAAGCGATAATAAAAAACTACCAATATTTATCGAAAACCACGATATTCCTCAGAAACAAATCTTTTGTAATTTAAGTGGCAATTAAGTCTACGGTGCATTGGCTTCTGATACCAAATGCCTTACGTTCGAATCTCGTCACAGGCGACAAAATTTGTTTCAATTGAATTGGATACCAATCATTATGGAAGTTTTTAATCATAGACTATATTTATGCGTTTCTGCAGACGTTTTAAATACTGTGCAATTGCTACGACTCTATTGAACTAACCTCTAAGGAACCGTTACGTGTATTTTATATGCAACGACGTTAGCGCCTATCTTTCTCATGGAGTAAGAAACGAACATCAGCGTCATCTACAATCATTCCCATGAAGTTAGACACAAGCATAAAAGTGTTTACATAAAATGTATGATGTTACAAAAAGTTTTTTTTAAATAAAGATTGTACAAAATATTATTATTAAATTATTCCAATAATATAATACAATAATCAAATCTTAATAGTGAGGTAATGGCTGTATCTATATATATAAAAATGAAATGGGAAAAATGTATGTATGTAAATATGTATGTATATGTTCTATAGAAATCCACAATTTTCAATGAATCCATTTGAAATTAAGTACACATATAGTATATGGCTCTGGGAGTAACGTAGTAATAATTTGAATCTCTTAAATGTTTTGGAAAATTAATTATAATCAAATTTCTTCAATATGGGAACACAAAATCAACAAATTGGCTAGAAATTAGAGAGCGTCCTTTATGCTATGTGAACCAGCTTCCTACCTGACTATGGGCTGGGGGTGGGGGCTACGCAGCAGTTGAAAAACGAAGAGAGGACGCAGGTGACTGACCCTTTAAACAGTCATAAACAGACCCTTTTGTGCTGTTCCCAATAGGTACCCTCGCCTCGCTTGAATATAAGATCCTTCCTTAACATCTTAACACTTGCATTGCAACAAGAAATATCCCAAATTGGGAATAAACTTGCTCGCCGAAGGCAGCAAGGGGTCCAGGGGCGCAGCCCCTGGCTAGGCAGAGAAGCCCGCCGAAGGCGGGCTTTGCGACTAGTAATTGATAAAGATGATCACGATTAAATCAGACAAAAAATTTTAAGTTAATATTATTTTTAGTGATATGGGGAAGAGGGGGTTCATCAGTTGCTTATATAATAAAGGAATTTGTCTTAAGAAAAAAGCTTGGATGAAAAAAATAAAGTTTACGTAAGAAGGGTCAAGAATTTGCTTGTTATTACAGAGAGGTGACATTCAAAAATTTGCTTAATACTTAAATGGCTCCTAAGACATCTCAACCCCTTTTATATCTTCAAAAAAAAGAGAAGGCGATATGGACTCTGTTACGCATTAGTGTGTCAAGCGCCAAAAAAATTAAAAATTGAGTTAAGCACGGAATATTGTTTCAAATGCTATTTTTTATGAAACATGTCCTAAAAAATTTATATTTAATGTTACTTGCACAATTGACAAAAAAAATTACCTATATATAATTCAATGAAAACAAAAAACTTTAATGTTGATTTTCTCAAAACTCGGTAGCTGGCGCTTGACACACTAATGCGTAACAGGGTCCATATTGTCTTCTTTCCCTCCCTTATAAATTTCTGAGGTACATCTATGTTCAACACATCTGATTAATAATAAACTTTCTAACAAGTCTTATAATAATAAAAAAGAGATATATCTTTTCAGTTGGTTTGCTTATCTAAATCAAATAAACGATTCATTTGTTTATGTTATCTGACAAGATTGGTGACGTCGTGACCGGGGCTCTGGAAGATGGATTATCTCCCCAATAGACTCCCTCTCAATTGTCAACAAAACAACCGAATATGGGGGCGGGAAAAAAAAACAATTTTTTTTATTTTACTTTGCAGTGCGCAATCATTTTAAAAGCGTAAATTACGTCAATTACTAACAAATGTAGGGCGTAGAAGAAATAATCTAGTTTAATCAATTTAATTTTGTTATAAATTTAAATATACGGCTTTAACATCATGCCAAATTGTGGGGACCGGCAATTATGTTCATAATCCACTAGCTGGTATCCCAATCAATGAAAAATACTATCTTGCCGCCAACTGCGGTGGTCCCCTCTAACCCCTTCACCTCTTTTTCTCTCTCTTTGTTATAAATTTAAATATACGGCTTTAACATCATGCCAAATTGTGGGGACCGGCAATTATGTTCATAATCCACTAGCTGGTATCCCAATCAATGAAAAATACTATCTTGCCGCCAGCTGCGGTGGTCCTCTCTAACCCCTTTACCTCTTTTCTCTCTCTTTGTTATAAATTTAAATATACGGCTTTAACATCATGCCAAATTGTGGGGACCGGCAATTATGCTCATAATCCATTACCTCGTGCTCCAATCAATGAAAAATACTATCTTGCCGCCAGTTGTGGTGGTCCCCTCTAACCCCCTTCACCTCTTTTCTCTCCCTTTATTATACATTTAGATGTACTGTCTTAAAACCATGCCAAATTGTGGGGACCAGCAATTATGCTCATAATCTACTACCTGGTGTATTTATAATAAAGGGAGATAAAAGAGGTGAAGAGGTTAGAGGGGACCACCACAACTGGTGGCAAGATAGTATTTTTCATTGATTGGAGCACCAGGTAGTGGATTATGAGCATAATTGCCGGGCCCCACAATTTGGCATGATGTTAAGGCCGTATATTTAAATTTATAACAGAGAGAGATAAAAGACGTGAAGGGGTTAAAGGGGACCACCGCAGTTGGCGGCAAGATAGTATTTTTCATTGATTGGGATACCAGCTAGTGGATTATGAACATAATTGCCGGTCCCCACAATTTGGCATGGTGTTAAAACCGTATATTTAAATTTATAACAAAGAGAGAGAAAAGAGATGAAGGGGTTAGAGGGGACCACCACAACTGGTGGCAAGATAGTACTTCTCAGGGGACTCTAGAGGATCCCCTCAGTTGCTGACAAGACAGTTTTTTCATTGTTTGAGGTTTTAAGTACTCGAATTTGACCATAATTGCAAATCTTCACATCATCTTAGCATGCACTCCATTGATTTCCTATGGGGTGGGGGTAAAAAAAAATTGGACCAAAAATTGGCCCGGCAAGATCCGGATCCTTATTCTGGGAGCTATTCTTAGCCCAAATCCATTGTCAGAATTCGGTCCTCGAATTTTGCATACTCAACTACCTCCAGCGCCTGGTCTAAATCGATTTAAATTTAATTTTTATCGTCTTACGCCCTTTATTTTTATTTTCCCATAAAACAAAAATTTAATGCTTTTGAATTAATAAAAAAAAAACAAAAACAATCCTTTGACATATATGTATTTTATCATTTTAGGACAATTTAATATCTTTCCCTATTTTTTTTTTTTTTATCTAAATGTCAATGAATAAATAATGAATTGGATGGGAACTAAGTCTATGATAACAAACAATGTCGATTTATTTGACCTGGATATCAAATAAGATCCTATTTTGTATAGGAAAATCAGAAAAATTTTAACAACGGACTAATTTAATTTTTATAGAATTTGACATGTGAGATTTAATTATTTTATTTTTAATTGTCTCCAATTAAAATCTAATAAAAAAAACATTTTCTTTCAAGCCACCAAGCAAGTTGGATGCCTTAACCTCAATTTCATGTTTTCTACCCCTAAGGGGGCCGGAAATTGAATAGAGGAGGGGGGGGGATTAAATAAACAGATCTTGTTCTAACAAGACTTGTTAAGAAATAAATTAATTTATTCAGACAAATTCAAAGAGTATATATTTTTTTTTATTAACTAACCCACTTTGACTCCTCTATCAATATAAAAATGCTTTTTTTTTACTTTTTTTTTGTGAATTCGCAAATTAATATCGAAGAGAAAGAAATATTGTGTTTTTAATGAAAGAAGGCGTTTTTTTTATGAGTAGGAAACGAACGGTTCTGTGTGTGTGTGTTTGACATTTGGTGGAATCTCTCCCAAGTGACCGAGGGCAGCGATGCGTAGAGCAAGCACCCCCCCCTCACCCATCCCCCCTCTCCCTAATAGAAGTAGAAGGGAGTAGACAACCCCCGGCTTGGAATTAATTTAGTTGGCGGGGAACCACCGAGCCGTGACGACGACTCCAAGCCGTTGGCTGTCGTCGGCTTCACGCTCCGCCCTCCGGAAGCCGATTGGCGCCGGCGCCAGGCGCCGGCCACGCCCCCTCCCTTCCAATCAATCACACCAACCCTGTGCTGTGTGTCTTTCCAATTCAGGTATTTATATTAGAGTTTTGTCATTTGATTATCACTCTTTATGATTAATAAAAAATTTTTTTATCAATACGTCTAGGAGAAGTTAAGATTCCTCTAAATTATAAGTTGACCAATTGAGCAAAATGTTTTGCTCAATGTCAATGCACACCGATTGAGCAAAAAGGCATAGACAAAAATTAATTTTGATAGAATTATTAATTAATTAATAATGTGAGATTTTGTTATTTATTTATTTTTTAAATTTTAATTGTCTCCAATTAAAAGTTAATAAAAAAACATTTTCTTTCAAGCCATCAAACGAGTGGGATGGCTTAACCTCAATTTCGTATTTCTACCCCTAGAGGGGCCGGAAATAAAAGAAAAGCAAAATATTTATGTTTTTTTAAACTCATTTTGAAATGGTAAAATTAGGTCCCATTAAAAATATGACTTATTAATCAAATTTTTGTTGCCTTTCTTGCTAGGCCCTTGGGCGGGATTCAGAACAATAAACCCATTTTGACTGTTGTTTTGTACTTATTAAATAAATTGAATAAGGAGCTTTATGAGTAGGGCAGCCAGCAGAAATAAAATAAAACATTTATATTATTTCGTCGACGTTTCGGGAACGCATCGCTTCCATCCTCAGGACCTATGGCCATCCAATATTTATTATTTGTAGGTTAACTTGCAGTTTCCTTCTGGTACTTTTTAGCAGGATGGAACACTGGAGAGGAGAATTGTTTAATTCTTTTTCAGAGACTTTTTGGATTAACGAATTTTTAATTTAGTTTATATATAGCTTGCTGTTTTAATACAGTTTTGGTCTCATAGTTGGATGGTTTTGTTTATTCCACACTTTTATGATGATGCAAAATAATACAAACATGTTTAAACATGATAATAATATGCAGTACCCCACCACCTGTACTTATTTTTGACAATTCTGAAGATAAATGCGAATAACTATCGAAACGTCGCCAACAGAATATAGTTTTTTATTTCACCTGGCTGTTGTGTTAAGGTTGTTCGGACATTAAAGCACTTGAGTAGATTAAA
>JAKCPI010017699.1:0-44001 GCA_023213315.1 Euborellia annulipes | reverse complement strand
TCGATTTAAATTTAATTTTTATCGTCTTACGCCCTTTATTTTTATTTTCCCATAAAACAAAAATTTAATGCTTTTGAATTAATAAAAAAAAAACAAAAACAATCCTTTGACATATATGTATTTTATCATTTTAGGACAATTTAATATCTTTCCCTATTTTTTTTTTTTATCTAAATGTCAATGAATAAATAATGAATTGGATGGGAACTGAGTCTATGATAACAAACAATGTCGATTTATTTGACCTGGATATCAAATAAGATCCTATTTTGTATAGGAAAATCAGAAAAATTTTAACAACGGACTAATTTAATTTTTATAGAATTTGACATGTGAGATTTAATTATTTTATTTTTAATTGTCTCCAATTAAAATCTAATAAAAAAAACATTTTCTTTCAAGCCACCAAGCAAGTTGGATGCCTTAACCTCAATTTCATGTTTTCTACCCCTAAGGGGGCCGGAAATTGAATAGAGGAGGGGGGGGGATTAAATAAACAGATCTTGTTCTAACAAGACTTGTTAAGAAATAAATTAATTTATTCAGACAAATTCAAAGAGTATATATTTTTTTTTTTATTAACTAACCCACTTTGACTCGTCTATCAATATAAAAATGCTTTTTTTTTGTGAATTCGCAAATTAATATCGAAGAGAAAGAAATATTGTGTTTTTAATGAAAGAAGGCGTTTTTTTTTTATGAGTAGGAAACGAACGGTTCTGTGTGTGTGTGTGTGTGTTGACATTTGGTGGAATCTCTCCCAAGTGACCGAGGGCAGCGATGCGTAGAGCAAGCACCCCCCCCCCTCACCCATCCCCCTCTCCCTAATAGAAGTAGAAGGGAGTAGACAACCCCCGGCTTGGAATTAATTTAGTTGGCGGGGAACCACCGAGCCGTGACGACGACTCCAAGCCGTTGGCTGTCGTCGGCTTCACGCTCCGCCCTCCGGAAGCCGATTGGCGCCGGCGCCAGGCGCCGGCCACGCCCCCTCCCTTCCAATCAATCACACCAACCCTGTGCTGTGTGTCTTTCCAATTCAGGTATTTATATTAGAGTTTTGTCATTTGATTATCACTCTTTATGATTAATAAAAAAAATTTTTTTATCAATAGGCTACGTCTAGGAGAAGTTAAGATTTCTCTAAATTATAAGCTGACCAATTGAGCAAAATGTTTTGCTCAATGTCAATGCACACCGATTGAGCAAAAAGGCATAGACAAAAAAATTAATTTTCATAGAATTATTAATTAATTAATAATGTGAGTAATAATGTTAATAATGTGAGATTTTGTTATTTATTTATAATTTTTTATTTTAATTGTCTCCAATTAAAAATGAATAAAAAAACATTTTCTTTCAAGCCATCAAACGAGTGGGATGCCTTAACCTCAATTTCGTATTTCTACCCCTAGAGGGGCCGGAAATAAAAGAAAAGCAAAATATTCGTTTTGAAATGGTAAAATTAGGTCCCATTAAAAATTATGACTTATGAAAAAATAAATCAAATTTTTGTTGCCTCCCTTGCTAGGCCCCTGGGCGGGATTCAGAACAACAAACCTATTTTGACTGTTGTTTTGTACTTATTAAATAAATTGAACAAGGAACTCTCTGAATAAGGCAGCCAGCAGAAATAAAATAAAACATTTATATTATTTCGTCGACGTTTCGGGAACGCATCGCTTCCATCCTCAGGACCTATGGCCATCCAATATTTATTATTTGTAGGTTAACTTGACAGTTTCCTTCTGGTACTTTTTAGCAGGATGGAACACTGGAGAGGAGAATTGTTTAATTCTTTTTCAGAGACTTTTTGGATTAACGAATTTTTAATTTAGTTTATATATAGCTTGCTGTTTTAATACAGTTTCGGTCTCATAGTTGGATGGTTTTGTTTATTCCACACTTTTATGATGATGCAAAATAATACAAACATGTTTAAACATGATAATAATATGCAGTACCCCACCACCTGTACTTATTTTTGACAATTCTGAAGATAAATGCGAATAACTATCGAAACGTCGCCAACAGAATATAGTTTTTTATTTCACCTGGCTGCTGTGTTAAGGGAAGGCTCCCGTCCTCTTCTAATTGAATAGCAAATTCAATAAATTTATGTTACAATTATTACAAACTTAAATAGAAATGCCTCAACCCACAATAGATAATATATATAACAACGGTTATCGTCTAAAGTCTTAAATGGCCTAAGTTGCCGAAAAGACTGTGTGAATGTGTGTGTGAGTGTGAGTGTGAATGAGAAAAAGTGTGAATGTTTAAAAAAAAAAAAATATTACAAAAAAAGTAGTTACGAAATAATTGTCGAACAATAGATGGATAGTTTTATAAATTCGACAATTATATTAAATATCTGAAGTTTTTTTTTTTTTAATCGATTAACAAACGCAGTTAAAGAGAAGAACTAAAAGAGTGTGTCATTTGTGAATAGGTTCCTATTGTTCAAGTGATATGCTATGCTTGATTCAACTTAAATCTTAACTTTTCCGCCAGATGGAAGCACTAATCAGCAACGCCTACATTCATTCGCATGTTATTCCACAAAGGCTCAGCTGTTATGTTGGATGCCCTGAATTAGGGGTTATAATGCTTAAAAGCAATCAGGCATAGATGCATCGAAATACTGGCTGCTGATTAACTATAAATATAAATTTAATAAATTTTAATATATGTCATTAATTATAAAATTATAATTGGGAGATTTAATTAATACAATTTTCAACTTCATATTTATTAATCTAGAGTAGTAGTAGTAGTAGTAGTATTTTTTGGCCTCCAACCGTCGGTAATTTAGCCACGATGAATAGGCCTATATATTATTAAAGTTATGCATGAACTCTGAAACTATTTCAACAGGTGTTTTTTTTTTTCAACGTGTAAGAATTTTACGAGGCTGTTTAAGGATTAGGTTTATTTTTAACTAAATTCATTTAAGTTGTCTAGAAGTAAAAAAATTTAAATTTTTAATAATAAATTATACGCTAGCTTTAAGTAGAAAACGATATTTTATTTTGTTTACATTTATTTTTTGATATTTTTTGCTATTTTATCATTTTTCAAATTTCTTGGGCTTATGGTCGCGCGTTGCTAAAAGATATAAATAAAAAAAAAAAAAAGAAACCGATGATGGGTTATGTAGCTAGTTTTCATATAAATTTCAAAAAAAAAATTTAATTATTTTTAAAACTATATATAATAGATAAAAAACACATACTCATTTGACTTTTATTTGGTATCTTTAATCCGTTATAATCCGAATAATTATAAACCGTTACCCAATTAAAATGATTTAAATATAAATACTCCCCTCTCTAACGTAACAATTAGCTTTTTAACCTGTGCTAACTGAATAATTTCGTAAAAAAAAGAATACTTAAATAATAAATAAATTAACTTTTGAATGAAATTTTAAATTAGTTTTTTTTTTCTTTATAATTTAAAATTAATTTAACATCTCTCTCGCTCTATTGAATATCTATTTAACCATTTTTTTTTAAATATATCTCCATGGCCTTCTTAATGACTTTTCTTCTCTATAGAGCTTTATATATATTCTACATCCCTTCTTTTCTTGGACCATTAAAAAGAAAGAGGTTATCACATCAAATAAAAGGCGCACCTGTTATTTTTAATTTCTATTATTATAAACATGTTCACAAATAAATAAGAGAAATTTTTCCCCCAAAACGGAGGATAGTAAAGATTTCATTAAATATTTATATTTTTTCTTCTTATTTACTCTCAAACCCAATTAAACAGTTAAATGGAATGCATTCTTTGATTATTATTATTTTAATTAAACAGATTGTTATTTTATTCCAATTTAAAATTTAAATTTTTATTCAATATTAATTTTTTGAAATTATTTCTTAAATGGATTCTAACATGGTTTAAATAAAAATTAACAAATTACGTATCTGTAAAGGAGAGACTTCGAAACTATCGGGCGGATTTTTAGGTAGTTTTTTTTTAATTGTTTGATTAAATCAGATTAGGATATATATTCTACATCTCTTATTTTCTTGGATCATTAAAAAAAAGGTTAAAAAGAGGTTATCACATCAAATAAAAGGCGTACCTGCTATTTTAAATTTCTTTTATTATAAACATATCTCCGAAAAAATAATAGAGTAGAGAATTCGCTTTTTTAGAGGGTGAAAAGCATAATTAAATTTTGGAACTCGAGGACATAAACTACTAGTTAAATTTTTTTGTTATTTCTAGTTTCCAATTAAATCATTTTTTAAGTCTTTTTTTTAGTTCCATACTGTAACTTAATTGTAGATTATATCACCTTAAGGTCTATGGGACAAATTTTATACTAATTGGCCATTTATTCCAAAGGGGATATAAATAATTTTATTTCAATCTAAATAATAATAAAAGCTTACTAGTAGGCAATATCTATAATAATCCAAGTGGCCATGAAAGACTCAAACACTTAACATTCAGATGACCATTCATAAAAGAATTATTATATGATATTCCGTGAAGGTTTCAATTCATTTTTATATGACAACAAAAAATAATCTCAATGCAAATTATAGAGCAATAAATAAATAATAAACAAAAGGTGTAAAATTGTGGATTAATTAATGTGAAGAGAGAAAAAAAAAGGTTTTATATAAGATTAGAAATTAATTCCTCTCTCATTCTAATTTTAAGGGAAGAAAAGGGAAATTTCTACATAATGTAGTCGTTTGGAGTTTATTAGTCAAGTGATCTGATATAGAGACAGGAAAGGGGGGGGGGGGGGAAGAAAGGTTTTTCTAATGCAAGTATTTTTTAATGTAACCTAACACATCTGAAATCAAGTAATTCAAAAATTTGCCAAGAGATGTCAGAATGGTAGCTAATAATATTTAATGCATTCGGTTGATTTTCATTGATCTTTTAACAATAAATACTTTATAAATGTTATTATATATTATGTATCTTTTATAAAAGCATAAAAATATATAAATATAGGCCAGATATAGGCTATTAGGGGATCGGCTGTTAGACTAGCCTGCCATCTATTGCAAGAATGCTGAACTAATTTGACAGTTGATTTTTAAATAAATCATCTAAGCTTATTTTAAAAATTTCTTAATTAATATGTGATTAATAATAACAATAAATTCATTTTTAAATTAAAAAAAAATTAAAGATTATTGGGACAGATTGTTTTTTTGTATTTGCTTGATAACAAAAAAATTAATTACGATAATTTTTTAATAAGTCATTAAAAAAATTATAGCTCGATGTCCCAATAATCTCTTATGAATTTAATTCATTTAAAAAAAACCGCATTGAAGAATTCCTTATAATAGTCTAGTTTTTTTTTTTAAGTACGTTTAGACGTCGCTCCTGAACCCCCCTTAAGAAGTCAGTCTTTATAATAAATAAATAATGTAATATAATCCAAAATAGAGGCTTCAACCTTGTAGCTCTTGCTCTATTTTGAACACACACCGACAGGCAGACAGACCATTTGGCGGGATCCTCTTTTTCTGAATCGAAAACATCAAATCAACGGCAATACAATTTTTCTCTATATAGGTAAGAGAAAGGGAAAAGAAGCATTGAGTGTCATTTCTGATGATCTCATCTCGTTCTTTCTATTTTATAAGAATCTCTTCACATTCAAGTTAATCATTTCAATAAAAAAAAAAAAAAAAACGTTGATTACAAATTAAACCCGCGCTCTAAGTTGATAATAATCCGAAAAAGGAAGTATACAATATCGGCGAATCTTATTAAACTTTAATTATCTACAGATTGGCTTTTGTATCTTACGAAAGAGATGATTAAAGTAATCACGACGACGACGTACGACGAGGAGGCATAAAAAAAAGGACTGTTTTAATTGGATATATGATATTTGAGTTGTATAAATAGACGCACGCACATATGTGAGGGAAAACGCAAATTATTCTCTTTTATATCACCCCTCTCCCTCTACAATTTATTTCTACTTTCTCTTACCCTACTTGTTAATATATAGAGAGAGAAAGCATTGGATTCATGTCAAAAATCCGATGTAGAGATTTTGATGGATTTACACGTTTTGAGGTCCCCTGAATCCAAAAAAGTGGTTTTCTGAGACATGGTCTGTCTGTGAACAAAATATCTCAAGAACAAAAAGAGCTAGGAGCGACCCGAGGCTTTTAAACAAAATCGGCCAAAAAGTACTAGTACTTTATTGATGCATTTTTAGTTTTTTTCGATTTTCTCAAAATTCTGCTCCAACGATTTTGATTAAAATTCAAATATCAATTATTTTTTAGATGCTCTTTAAAATGTATATTCTCATTTTGTCATTGAAATCTTCTGAAGACCACTTTAAAATAAAAGAAAGTTGTGTGCTGTGCACCAGTCACAGTAGATTTTTTTTTAATTAATCTTTTATTTCGATTCAATCGACAGATATGAGCATCGATTGTATTCTATTGAATGAATTGAGTGTTGTATCAACAAAAGCGGCCAAATATATTTTATTACATCCGTGCCAGATTGACGTTTCAGCCTCTAGTTATCCCATCTTCAGAGTTGAATATTTTCATTTAAATTTCATATGCATATTGATTTATTCGGGTGAACATCAAACAAATTCCCGCAGGGAATCGGATGTCACCCGTTTATTGGTCCACTTTTTTTTTCATTACAGCTTTTTTTTAATAAATACAATAAAAATAATATAATGTACTTCACTGGGAGGGACTCTTCCGCCAGATGGCATTCGGGAATCAATTTTTGAGATGGTGAACCCCACAACACTCTGGTGGTAATGCGACTTAGGGTTCCACGTGTGACTCCGAGTGACGTAAGGGTCTGGATTGAGTTAAGGGGCCAAACTCCCTTCCACCCAGAAACGTGAACCTTTTCTGTCGTCTCAGGTCTTCTCAATCTTCTGCTGGTTCGCTTTTTGGACGACTTGGGTGAATACCCACACAGCACGGAATATTGCAATCTTGCTCAATGTTGACAATATTGCGGCAACATTGATGCAATATTGCAGTTCAAACAGCAATATTGCTAGTTTGGAATATTGCCGCTGCAATGTTGCCAAGATTCGCAATGTTTCTGCAACATTGCTGCAATATTTTGTGCTGTTGGGGTATGGTTGGAGAGAGTAAATAAATTACAAACATCAGTACCGATGACTACCGGGGAGCGTTGCACACGCTGTTTGCTCAGGGTCACCAATCCCGAGCTTGGCATTGCTTAATTGCAACGATTGTGGTCACCACAATCTAACAACACACATTGAAGATAGCTGTCACCTTGGTATAAAATAAAGTATATTTTACAGCTACGAAAACACATAAATGGATGGATTCATGTTTAGCTTACACAGCTGATGATGATTGACCGAAACGTTTAGTGAAAAGGCATTTAAATCAAAACTCACTTATGGGTTTCCTCCAAGCCTCCCACCAATATTTTTTTCTCCATTTGCTATCGAAAACACAACAATTTTAATCGCCTACTAGTAAGGAATATTTAGAATTGAAGCGAGACTTTTAGCCTCTGAGATGTCAGCTAAGGAAATGAGATCGCTGATTTTATTTCCCTCTCCCTCCAGCCCGATAACAATCGCGTTAATTGATTTGCCTGTAAAACGCTAATTCTCTCTCTCTTGTCGCCTTAGATGTTTATCTTTTTTTTTTTCATAATTAAATTGTTTTTGTGTTCTGCACACGCGTCAGGCTTGTGTGTGTGTGTGTGTGTGTGTGTGGGTGAGAATAGAAATGGACAGGGTCACCCATAAGCCAAAAGAAACAAGTTATAGATTATTTATAAATAAAAGAGTAGCAGGAGGAAATGTAAAAAAAAAGATGATTTATGAGAAATAAAGGAAAAAAAAAAAAAAGAAAAGAAAAGATCAATCAATCCTTTGAACAAAAATAATTTCTTTTTCTATTTTTATCAACATCCCGCTCATTCACGGATTGTGTTTTGTTATGATAGTCGAGCACACTGGAGACGGTTTACATCGTATTACAGAAATCCTCTCTATCTACACTGTAAAAAAAAATATGAATTTTCAATCATTTTTCATATACTTCGGTGATTTAATGTTAATATACCCAGGATATGAAATAAAATTGATATAAAAGTTTATGACCAAATTACCAACTTTTAAACTTATCTTTTTCTTTGTGTGCCGCCAAATTTTGAAATCGTTAAAAGTGTACGGTGACAAGTTGAGAATCACTGGTCTAAACGTTCTCAAATAACTTGACTACCTCAGGAATTTTTATTAATATTATTTTATAATTATTTTAAGGAAACTTGAAATTATTCTTTTAAAATTTATTTCACAAATCTAAATTTATTAAATTCTGGTTTGAAATTCGCGCTCTAAACTATTTAAATATTTATGAAGTCATAAGAATTAAATGATTTTTATAAAGTAATTCAACTAAATAGCTATAAAAATTAAAATTAAAATTAACAATAATTAATTTTAAAATATACAAGAAATTTGTTTGGTTGGCAACAAATTGAACTTTCTCATATATATTCATAAACAGTTTATGAAACAGAGTTCCTATACTTGTATAGGACGTTTTTTGGAAGTTTTTTAACAGTATACTTATTTAGTCCTGTGAATGGTCGCGATTAGAGTCCGAAACGTTGGCGAATAAAAGGGAAATATTATAAAATAGGCATTTTATTTGGCTGCCTGCATTCATCAATTTATAAATCAAACATTTATTTTTTTTTATTTAAATGTCGTTTCTTACTTTAATAATTTTTCTCATATGTCGATATATATTTTATTTTTTTGTTAATTATATTCCAAATAAACCAGTTTCCAAAATAAAAAAAAAAAAGATTTAATTGAAAATTATTAAATTTATGAGATCTTTTTTTATAGTTGGCGATATTTCATTTGTTTGGAACAAACCCAAATTGAATTTTGTTTCTCTGGGCAATTGTTAAGCAACCTCACTATTTATTTGAATTATGCTCTCCATATGTTTACATTTCTCTTAATTCACAACACTTGTTGTTGAAATGAACTCAGAGTAGCCGAAAAAAGATTTAAAAATTAAACAAATACATAGCCATAATATAGAAGTAGAGATCTCGCCTCTCATGATAAAATAAAATTTTTCTCATTATATTGACTACTAATTAATTTAAAAAAATATTAACTGAGTGCAAACGAGTCTCAGATAACGAAAAATACCTTTAAATAAAAAAAAAAAACTGGTCAATAGAATACACAGGAGCAGATTAATGTTTTTGTACATTGCGCGTCCAAAAAAAAACGTAACACTTTGTTTCTTTTTTAAGAAAACCTATTCTAATCTATCTTAATGATACTGTAATTAATTAAAAATTTAATATGAAATAACTTAAACATTTCTAAGTAAATTTAACACAAATCCATATCATTTTAATAAATTATTAAATAAAATAAAGGCAAAAATATCGATTTTCAATTTGTGGGACAAATCAACAAAATCTCGAAATCTTTTGTTGGATATTAATTAAAAATTTTGTTTTTATGAAATTTCCAATAAAACTGAGAAATAGGAGAATTAAATTCAAGTACACAAGGTTTTTTTGTTCCCAATCAATGATATATTAATTTAATATTAACACTTTATGCGCATTTCGACACCATATGTGTCATCTTCAGAAATGAATTACATACTGACTCCAGTCAGAGTCAGAGAGTGAATTGCATACTGACTCTGACTGGAGTCAGTATGTAATTCATTTCTGAAGATGACACATATGGTGTCGAAATGCGCATAAAGTGTTAATATTAAATTAATATATCATTGGAACAAAAAAGCCTTGTGTACATCTTGAATTTAATTCTCCTATGGGTCGTTTTGATAACTTACTTACCCCAACATTAAAATAGCCTCCCTATGGGGAAAATACATGGTGTGTGTCCTTCAGCATTAAAATAGCTGAAGGACAAACACCATGTATTTCCCCATAGGGAGGCTATTTTAATGTTGGGGCAATGAAGTTTACCAAAACGACCCATTAAAGCATAATGTTTCAACTAGAGCCAACGCCCCTGGGGGTTTCCGGTTACCAGTTTAAAATTAAAATAGAGAAAAACTGAAATGAAAGATTATTTTAAAATTTTAGAATTTTGGCGTTAATAAACAAAATTTCGACATTTTTGTCTTTGTTTTATTAAATTGTAATTATTTATTAAAATGATATGGATTGAGTTAAATTTATTATACTTAGAAATGTATAGAATATTTCATATCAAATGTTTAATAAATTATAATATTAGGTAGTTGAGGGCTTTTAAGAAGAAACAAGGTGTTCCACTACTTCTGACACGGACCGAGTGTAAATATAGATCATACTATAATATATTTTAAGTAAAAGAATCTAGATTTTCGGTTTAACTGTGGTTTATTTGTAAAAATTACAACGTTTCGGCCACTCATTCTGTGGCCTTCTTCCGGTACAATTCAGCTGAAGAATATAAAGCTTTGTAATCTTAGCTGAATTATACCTGAAGAAGGCCACGGAGATGAGTGGCCGAAACGTTCCATTTTTTCACAAATAAACCACAGTTCCCAAACCGAAAATCTTATTCTTTAACTAATGATATTGAATAACAACTGTGAAAGCCTAAACTCCTAGCTAGCTATTTTGGGGGGTATACGGCACTCAAACTTTACAGCTCTTAATCAGATGGCTCTCGGCGGCCCTGCTTATTTAATGACTGGTTATTTAATATACCCCCTATTAGTGCGGGAAAGCATCTAATTTGTGATGTTGCCGGAAATGGCGAATTTAGCAATTAGAAGGCGTGGGGGGGGGAGATAGAGGTCATTTCTTAGCCTGACTACTGATAGTCGTCATTTGCATTTTTTAATGAAATCATTCTAATAAATAACATCTAAAGAAGAGAAAAACAAATTATGAGTTCTCTCGATTAATAAAAAAAAAAAAACCCACATCTGGTGCCATAATCATAAAAGTAAAATTTGAATTATTTGATGACTTTACATATTAATTTATATTTTACGGTTGCACTAGCTTTCATGAATTTTTTAAATAAAATATATGAGACCAGCCAGCTTCTGACCAAAACAGTCAAGGGAGAACAAAATTTTATGATTTTTTTCTGTTTCTGTTTCTATTAAATCATTTCAACGGAATTAAAGAAACGGAGGAGGAACAAAAGAGATCATTTGCATGAAAATTGACTTCTCCTAAAGCTCTACTGTACTATTAATCATTTGATAATTTAGAATTGTCTCTTTTGGTAGAGTTAATATTTGCCCAAAAAAAAAGCTTAATATTTCAATAGGCCCGCCCCATAGGGTGAACAGAGATGCATTGTCTCCATTATCAGCCAGAAACTTATCACATTCCGGGCGAATTTCTCAAAAACTAAGATATGGAATCTAAATAATTTCCCTCTATATATTTAATTGCGGAATATCCGTGTGTCTGTCAAGCCCAGAGGCTTAAAAAATTTGGGGAAATTAATTTCAGGTTTCAAGCATTGGATTCTATCTCTACTTTAAAGCCAATTAATTATAAGTTTTAATAATAATTAAATCTCTCAAATAAAAAATTATAAAAATTGTTATATAATTAAATTTTCTTGATTTTTAAACAAGTGAATAGAAGTTAATGAGCTGAAAAAGGCCAGTAGGGACTGAATTTTGGGGGGTAGAGAGATGAAGGGTCTTCTCCACTCCCAAACATTGGCAACCGGGGCTGTTGGTTTCGAGCCTGATACCGGCACACATGGGTTGGTGCGTGCCAGCGTGCACGATGCACCAGGGGTAAACAACAGGGGCTATTGAGGGTTTTTATACCCTAATTTAAGGCTTTTCCCCTCAAATAAAAAAAAAATTTTCTTCTTACTTCATTATAAATAAAAAAAGTAAAAACCAAACAAGGTTTTTTTTTGTGATGTTCAAAATGAGAAAAGATAAGGAAATAATTTGTCTCGGATTTCGATAAATTTAGACCGAAACGTTCAAGCCAATATCTTTAATTACAAACACTTCCACATCAAGAGGTTTTTCTTTTTCTTTGACTGGCCCTCATAAAAATATTTATTAAATCAAAATAAAATTATTTTAACAAATTTTTTTTTTTTTTAAGTTTTTTTTTTTTTTTTTTTTTTTTTTTTAACATTCTACACTTTTCTCATTCACACTCACACTCACACACACATTCACACTGTCTTTTCGGCAGCTCAGGCCATATAAGACATTTACGATAACCGTTATTTATGAATTTATATATATTAGGGTCCAGGCATTTTTATTTAAGCCATTTTTTTAAGTTAGGTCTGATAGGATATTTGGACCCTTTATTTTGAAAGTGGTGTAAGTTCATTTTCTATTGTTTTGAGAAAATGAAAGTTAACATATTTGTTTATTAAAAAATCTATTTACCGACCAATTGCACAAAACTTGGAAACTTTTTAAAAAATTTACCACTAGCTAAGTTATACATAGAAAATTTACATTAATTTAATCGTAAATTATGTTATATCTCATTTTTTTTTTTTTAGAAAATGGACTTACACCACTTTTCAAAATAAACTGTCCATTTCTTAATAAAGGAATAAGAGCAAGGTAAAATTAAAAAGCCTCCGATTATTCACAATCCAGCGAGACGTTTCGAACTTTATTCTACCATTTACATAAGAAAATACATAATTTATAAATAAATTAGATTGAAAATGTAAAACTGCCACTTTTTTTTAAACACTCACAGTGAACATTTTTAATCACAAAACACTTCCACATCAAGAGGTTTCTTTTGTTTTTCTTTGACTGACCCTCACAAAAATATTTATTAACGCACATTCATACAGTTTTTTCGGCGACTTAGGCCATTTAAGACTGCAAATCTTCAATCTAATGTTTTTATAAATAATGTATTTTCTTATGAAGAAAAGAATTGATGATGGGAAAATAAAGTTTTCCCGAATCGTCTCGCTGGATTGTGAATAATCGGAGGCTTTTTAATTTTACCTTGCTCTTATTCCTTTAAGCCACTGACTGATAGTTCTTAATAAGAACTATAAAATGATGGTATAGAAAGCCGAGTCTCCACCCCCTAACAAAGAGTAAAAATTAATGTGAATTGTTGTCTATGTTTGTTGTTTTAGGCGCCGTTCGGATCGAGCACATTCGCGGAGCTGTTATCGGCCCCGTATTGTGAGGAGGGCAGCTCGTTAACCTGTCCATCTGGTCTCGACCCATTTGACGTGTCCCTTGAGGGGCGCAGCCCCTGCCCAGTTTCGAGGAGACGTACACAACGCCAGGCAGGAGTGCGCCCCCCGACCGGTGGCTACGCAGGGGCTCCGCCCCCTGGGCCGCCACCACCGCCCAGTCCTTTCAAGATGGAGGACGAGGCCTCGGCATGTTGCTCTCCTTATGCATCTGCCACATGCACACCACCCACGCCATCACCATTATATGAGCCCTATGCAACAGCCACTACGCCTGCAGGCAACGGGGCTACTAGCCATGCCGCTTCGCCATATTCTCCCTACTATCAGGTACGCCTAATTGATCGCCTCTAGATGGGATTATAAATGGACCCTCTTACGCATTAGTGTGTCAAGCGCCAGCTACCGAGATTTGAAAGAATTAACATTAAAGTTTTTTGTTTTCATTGGATTATATATAATTTTTGTTGTCAATTGTGTGCAAGTAACATTAAATATAAATTTTTTTAGGACATATTTCATAAAAAATAGCATTTGAAACAATATTCCGTGCTTAACTCAATTTTGAATTTTTTGGTCTTTGACACACCATTGCATAACAGGGTCCATATATATAATTCCTTAGCAGCAGAGAGGGAATTTCTTTTCTTTTCTCACTTGATGCTTTGATACGAGGAGGGGGGGGGGGGGGTTACATCTCAATTATGGATATGAATTTGTTTTTTTTTGTTCCTCTCTCCCTCTTGTATTGATTTATTATATTTTATTGAGTCCGGAAATTGATTTTTTTTCTTCTCCCACCCCCTACCCCTGTCATCATTTTTCGATATACAATTTTTTTTTCCATTCAAGTGAACTTCCCTTCCAAAATAAGGAACTTTTAATTAAATCCTCATAAATGATTAAGAAAAAAAAAAAGAAGAAAATCTATTTTTGGGCTTATTATTATTTCATCAGACAGGCAATATAACAGACAGACAGACAGACAGGGCCGTTTTGTGGGTGACTTTCTCCCAACGAGTGACGGAAGAGAGCCATTTAAATTTAAATAAATAAATAAATAAATGTCAAAATTATATCTTATTTTTTCTATTATTATTATATAAGTAGAAGAAGAAGAAATTGAATAAAATAAGATGAAGCGGTCTTTTTATTTATGATTCAAAAAGTATAAAGGAAAGGTAAAATTGAGGAAGAAATTATCTATTTAAAATCCAGAATTTTTTTTTTTAATAGAAATTTTTTTTTTTTTTACTTTCACTTAAAAGAAACAATTTTTCGTTCTTTTGAATATTTGGATGAAATGAAATATTAAAGGAAGGTGAAGAAAAAGACATGCCCATTTGCACCAACACATCTTAAATCTTAAGCTCGCCTTGAGCCTTTAATAACCTAAAAAATGAAATGTGGCATTTTACTTAATCAATAATAATATATATTTTTTTGAAATAAATATATCTTATTGTTATTATTAATGCGTTGGAGGCACAAATAGAGGATCTTTCCTCATTTCAAATTCAATAGTAAGATGTTAAAATGAGCTTAAGTTCTAAGATGTGTTGGTGCAAACGGGCAAAATTAGGCCCGACAATTATTTATTTCCCAAGCCTACGTTTCGCGGACTACACGTCACCCATCCTCAGGACTTTAAAATACAACATAACTTTATATATTTAGACAAACTTAAAATATGAAATACAAAAGAAAGAGAAAAAAGCACACTTACAAAAGTCATTTACATTTTTTTTTTTTTTAGTCATTCAGCATATAGACTTTAAACTTATTATTAACGAGATATGTGACCTATATTGAGGTATACGCCAATTGGTTTAAATAAATAAATAAATATTCATGGGACTGCCTGGGAGCCGAACTCACTCCCCTTGGCTTTTGAGGTATCCATAACTATAACCGAAATGTCAGCCTAGAAAGAATAACATTAATAAAAAAATTTCAAGTTATATGGGGGGAAAAAATTTATTTTATATAAATAAAAAAAAAAATAAAATCTTTCCACCATAACAAAAAACAAATTAATTTTAAGGTCCGGAAAAGGATAATAATATTCATTTGTTATATTAGAGGGAAGGAAAGAATCAAGGAAGGGAGGAGGGGTTTTTTTTTTTTTTTTATTTGTGTGTATTTTTTTGTTTTTTATTTTTTTTTTTTTTTTTTGTTATTTTTAATTTATTTTTATTATATATTTTTATTTTATTTGACCACCACAGCTGCCCCCATTAATTTGCCCAAAGTGGTAAAAAAAAGACCTGAGGTCCCCGTTTTTTTTATGTGATTGAATAAACTTAAACTTTTTCTGTGAATATAATTTGAAAACTTGACGATGCTGTTGACCGGTGAGATAATCTTGTTTGAATAGTAGAAGATGTTCTTTTTCTCGGTCGATTTCTCTAGGTGGAAGGTGAGTATTTTTAAAATAAATTAACCATTTTATTTTTAGATTAACGATGGAGGCCATTTATCATCGTTTCGGCACAATTATGCCTTCTTCAGAACCTCTGATCAATTGAAATTGATATTTTACAAAGATATATCACTAATATATTTTTTCTTTCTTAATTTATAATGTTAACATAAACAAATCTTTATTTATTTGTATATGTTAACATTATAAATTAAGAAAGAAAAATATATTAGTGATCTTAAGGAAATGGATTTGCAGCCAAGGAGAATAAAAAAACTATTTAGTTTCTTTTGGTCGACGTTTCGGACGCCAATCGCGTCCTTCCTCGGGACCAAAGATTTAGGAAGCACACATAGATTTTGTTGTGGCATATATAAAATATTTGAACAATTTTGTTGTGGCATATATAAAATATTGTTAAAATATTCAAAATAAACAAAATCTATTTGTGCTTTCTAACAAACTTTGGTCCCGAGGAAGGACGCGATTGGCGTCCGAAACGTCGACCGAAAGAAACTAAATAGTTTTCTTATTCTCCTTGACTGCAAATCCATTTCCTTAAGATTAATAAATAACAGCCATTTTACACTTTTATATTAGTGATATATCTTTGTAAAATATCAATTTCAATTGATCAGAGGTTCTGAAGAAGGCATAATTGTGCCGAAACGATGATAAATGGCATCCATCGTTAATCTAAAAATAAAACCCTGGTTAATTTATTTTAAAAATACTCACCTTCCACCTAGAGAAATCGACCGAGAAAAAGAACATCGTCTACTATTCAAACAATAATTTGAAAACATTCAAAGAATATTAAAATCAGTATACGAGACAAAAGAACAATAGTGTGTTATTTGCGCCAATTCACTGGATAATCCTGATCTATTTCTATAAAAAGCTAGAGATCTTTCTACAGATACACTAGCTTGTGCTTTGACCTCTCTCGGTATAGAGCAGGAAGCGCCTGGAGTTTAGTCAACCATCAAGTGTTCTTTTTTATATGATTAGAGATGAAAAAAAAAAGAAACGTTATTTTTAATTTTAATGAATGTGATTGATTTTTTGTTTCCAGCCCTACGAGGCGCCCTCAACCCCCCATCATCTGCCACCCACACCGACCCCGGAGGCGTCCTCCTACTCTCTTCCTCATTTCCCCAATCCAAGTGAATTGCACGCAGCAGCGAGCACTCGACGGGCCTCACTTCCTCTTCAAAGGTCTGAGTCCACCAGGTGAGTTGTTCATTTTTCCCTCACCTCCCTCCCAACACATTTTTTTGCTAATATTCTTTCCTCCTCTTTGCTTTAGTTCAAGTGAATCGCCGAAATTGCGATTAGGAGTACTCTCGACGGCCAGTGCTCCAAGTGCATCGTCCTCTGCGTCGAGTTCCCCGGGAGCTGCCGCTGCAGCAGCTGCCGCTGTTGGTGTGTCATCAGAAGGTTTGCCAACTTCAGCTGCCGCTGTGTGTTCTCGTTCTTCGGCCACCACGTCTTCGGGCGGATCTTCGTCAGGGCCGACTCCACAATCGCCCTCGCAACTTTGTGCCGTATGCGGCGATACAGCTGCATGCCAACACTATGGAGTTCGTACTTGTGAAGGATGCAAAGGTACAATTCACAAATTTATTTTCTCCATGAACGAGAGAATAATTATTTTGGTATTTTTTTTAGGTTTCTTCAAACGCACAGTGCAAAAGGGCAGTAAATACGTCTGCCTAGCAGACAAAGCATGTCCTGTTGATAAACGGAGACGGAATCGTTGCCAATTTTGCCGATTTCAAAAGTGCCTGGCTGTAGGCATGGTTAAAGAAGTAGTGCGCACCGATTCGCTCAAGGGCCGTCGAGGGCGGCTTCCGTCCAAACCTAAATCGCCTCAGGAGTCGCCACCAAGTCCGCCCGTCTCACTCATCACAGCTCTAGTGCGCGCTCATGTTGACACTACACCTGACATCGCCAATCTCGACTATTCACTGGTAATTAACCAATTTCCTAGCTCCTAATTTAAATTCGAATTCTAATTATTTCCTTTTTAATTTTTAGTATATGGAACCAAGTCCTACTGAGCCTGTAATTAGTGAAGCGGAAAAGGTCCAACAGTTTTATCAATTGCTGACCACAAGCGTTGATGTGATTCGTACATTCGCGGACAAGATCCCAGGATTTGCAGAATTGAGTCGCGAGGATCAAGACTTATTATTTCAATCAGCATCCTTGGAGCTGTTTGTTCTTCGACTGGCACAAAGGTCAGTTAGCATTGTGGTGATGAGATAACGATCAAAAAAAAATCAACATTTTTTTCTTTTCGTATAGAACTAAACCGGAAGATACAACTCTGACTTTCTGCAATGGGGTAGTTCTTGATAAGCAACAGTGCCAGAGGAGTTTTGGTGATTGGCTACACGCCATTTTTGATTTCTGCCAATCTTTACACGCAATGGATATCGATATTTCTGCATTTGCCTGTCTCTGTGCTCTAACACTAATTACAGGTAATTATTTGATGATTAACAAATTTTCACTTTTGGGTTGAAAGTGTGTTTTCCTAACCCGTTAGGTCTAGAACAGAAAGGAAATCGCTGTTATTCCAGAAAAACTTTGCTTCTGGGGACCGGGACAATGAAATTTCGAAAATGGCGTGTTTTCGAGATAATTCGCGATTTGCTTTCAATGCCGAACTTCCTCTCGTAAACTAAGCATATTTTGTGCACCATTATACATCAGAAAGTTGTAGAGCATAAAATTTGCTAAAATCTAGTTAATAAAACGAATTTCCAGACTATATTAACCGAGATACAGCCGATCAAAGTTTCTTTTTTTTTTCAAGTTTTTCGCTTATAGCTCTCAAATTAAACATATTTTGTTAATCATAATACATTACAAACTTGTAGAGCATTAAGTTTGCTAAAATTTAGTTGATAAATCAAATTTCTAGACCCAATATTAACCGAGATACGGCCTATCAAAGTTTGTATTTGTTTTATATTTCGAGAAACTTTGGACTTTCTTCAGTTTCTCGCTTATATCTCGCAAACTAAACATATTTTGTCCACGATAGTACAATACAAAATTGTAGAGTATTAAATTTGCTAAAATCTGTTTGATAAATCAAATTTGTAAAGTCAATATTAACCGAGAAAGGGTCTAACGAATTTTCTCTATGTTTTACATTTGAGAAACATGGTCTAACTTTGATCGGCTGTACCTCGGTTAATATTGGGTCTACATATTCGTTTTAACAGCCAAATTGTAGCAAATTTAATGCTCTACAACTTTGTATGGTACTATAGTACACAAAATATGCTTAGTTTACGAGATATAAAGAAAAAAAAAAAGAAGAGTTTTCTTTGTGCTGTTGTCATGTAAGCAAAGTTTGTGCTTAATAAAGTCATTATTCATTTTGAAATTGATGATAATTTATTCTTTTTTCTTTTTTTTTAATAGAACGACATGGTCTTAAAGAGCCACATCGTGTCGAACAATTACAAATGAAAATTATCAGTTCACTACGAGATCATGTGACATATAACGCAGAGGCGCAACGTAAAGCGCATTATTTCTCACGGTTATTGGGTAAACTTCCTGAATTACGTTCGTTGAGCGTCCAAGGACTACAACGGATCTTCTATTTAAAACTCGAAGATCTTGTTCCAGCGCCACCGCTTATCGAGAATATGTTTGTGGCGTCGTTACCTTTCTAAACATACTTAGTATACACACACACACCGATGACGACGACGACGACGACACCCCCGTGCCAAGTGGGCTACCCGCGTACCGCCCCCACCCCCTCCCCTCTTGCCACCCCCCACTCACCCCCTATCCGGTGTCTCTGTGATTGAATTGACTTGAAAATGGAAAAAAGGAACTTGGAAGCATGAAGTAACTGTGATCTAGCAGTGTCTTGACACCATCATCGTAAGGTCTTATTTTACTTATAAAAAAGAAAAAAAAACTATTTTATCTAACTTATTATTTTTATTATATTATCACTATTTACTATTATTATTATTATTATACTCTCTAATTGTGATAAATGCGTGTGGTACGCGTGGGTGCGTGTACATTTAAAAGAGGTCCCGTTCCTGAACCCCCCCCCCCTTAAAAAAAAAAAAAAATGCACCCCAAAATAGTGCAATGCCAGTTCCGACCCTTCACGCACAAATCATGCAATATAAATATATATTTTCATTTTATAATCTTAATACCATTTTACTTAAAGTTACCTTTAAATAATATATAGTTTTAAAAGGCTAAGGATACTTAGGCAAAAAAAAAAAAAAAGCGCCGCTCGCTAGCCCTTGGAGTTATTTTTTGCTTACGCTACGCGAACCCAACACGTAGCTCTCTCTCTCTCTTTTGATACAGTATTCCGCTAACATCCAAGTTGTGCCGCGTTTTAGCGAGAAGATATTATTCCTGTGGCCATTTAAGAAGTTTTTTTTTTTTTTTGGTGTTGTGTGATATACAATTTATTTATTTATAATGCCAGTGAATATTTTTTTAAGCTCTCTATTTCTCCCTCCCCCTACCCCTTTATTTTCTAATACACTCCATTGTTGAAGTATTAAATACTTTGCAACGGAGAGTAGTTCAAATAAAATTTCAAAAAAATCCAAATCAGCGCGATTTTTTTTAGTCAAATAGGAAAAAAATAAATAAATAAATATGGCCATATTATTATATTATTATAAATTTTATTTTTTTGTGATAACTTATCTATTCATAGAGATATATATATATATAATATATATTTTGGAGAATTAATATATTAAAAAAAATAATAATAATAATAATAAAAAAAACGATTATTTATAAAATGAATATACGTAAAAAAAAGGAATGGCCCTCATTGGTAATCAACGACCTGTGCCCCCCCCCCCTCCTTATTTGTGGACCAAAACCCCTTTTATCTTTGAGTGACAAGTGCACACAAAAATGGCCATGATTTTTTTTTATATATACACCACACACACACACACTATATATATATATAAATATATATATATAAAATATATATATATTTTCTAATTCTGATAGATGAATGGAATATTCGTTTTTTGAATGGATATTTAATATATTTCACTGCTTTGCCCTGCCACTTATCTCTAGATCTTTTTATAAAAAAAAGAATTAAATGATTGGCCAGCCGCATGGCAATCTGACGTTTCAGCAACTCAATGTTGATGAGGGGACTAATTTTATTTATAAATGTACTTAATAATTTCAGAAGAAAATAGCTTTTTTCAGTCAACTTTATTTAGTGTGACGTTTCGATCCTATAATGAGATCATCTTCAGGCTTGTTGTTTAATCAGAAAATTGCATATGGTAACAATAGCTTCAAGAGAAAGCATGAAGGTGATCCCAATCTAGGATTCAGTCAACTTTATTTAGTGTGACGTTTCGATCCTAGATTGGGATCACCTTCATACTTTCTCTTGAAGCTATTGTTACCATATGCAATTTTCTGATTAAACAACAAGCCTGAAGATGATCTCATTATAGGATCGAAACGTTACACTAAATAAAGTTGACCGAAAAAAGCTTCATTTTTGTTTATTTATTATTATTTCATGAAAACCGTGGATAATATATTTCTTCTTTTTATCGAGCAGTGGCGTAGCCAATGGGTGGGGCTTTTCTCTTAATTATCTATAATTCTATTTCATTCTAACTACTGATTTCAGATACCGAAACTTTATTTCAAGATGATATTATAGATAATTTTTTTTTTTTATCACAAGTGAAAAGCCAGTAAATTTATTTCTATTTTCGATGACGTTTCGAGAGCAATTCACTGACCTATGATGATTGAAATTTTATTTAATAATTAAAGTCATTTATCCATTGAATATAGAAACTTATTTTGGATAAATTTCGAGATTCATAGATCTGAAGTTGAGAGTGAATTGCTTTCACAACTCATAGAAATGTTGACTGGCAGTTTTCTACATAGAGTTTATCATTTCTTAAATGCCTGTCTTCATTTCTTACATAAATATCATTGAAATTGTCGCTAATTTCGTGTATCACAACATCACTAGGCTTAATTTTTCAAAATTGTTGTTTATGTTAATTAAAAAAGTCACAATTTGGGGTTTATTTCTATATAAACAAACCCTTTTTCAGATAAGGGTCATGTATAGCTGAAAATGGTCATAAAATGGGTGAATGAAACCTTTTATATCTTTATAAAAATAAACTCAAAAAGCCCTTATTGTCGAAGCGCCCTAGACCATTGTCAATTAACGCCGTAAAAAAAAAATTTAATTGTTGGAATTGGCAACATTTTAACTCAACAAAATCCAAAATTTTATTAATTGATCACACAAAATTTTTGTCCTCTACGGAAAAAAAAAAGCGAGTATTAATAAACAAAAAGAAGTCCTTTGGCTAGGGCAGCTCGTGGTTGCCATCCACGTACCCACAAAAACACGGGGTCCCCTGAGCATTGAATTTTTTTTTAATTACGGTACAAAAATAAAAAAAATTAATTCAACAATTTGATATTTATCTACTAATTTATTTTATTCTAATTGGGGGTAATTAAAATTAATTCTAATTCTAATAATTAAGCTTGCTGTGACGTCATGCTGTGCGGACAGATGTAGAAAAAAAAAGCGATAAAAAAATTTATCCGAATTATTTTCTACAAATTTCCTCCCATTTTATTTATATCCTACTCTGTTAATATAAATTCGAGTTAAAAGACAAAAATAAATAAATAGAACAGAGTAGGATAATATTTTATGTAAATCCATGCCAACCGAAAAAAAAAAAAAATAAAATTAGTTGTAATATTTGTATATAGGTGGATCTAGAAATAATAACAAAGTTGCCTATATAGTCATTTTTTAAAGAGTTACCATAAATTGTTATCCATTTTATTTTTTTCATAATTTTATTTTTTTAGTTTTTTTTTTTTTTTTAAATGGAAATTTTTTTTTTTTATTATAAATATATATATATATGTACTGAATATGTTGATCTGAATATTTTATAAATGTAAATTTTTTTTTTTTAAGTTATATAATATTGTTTATAATATAAAGAAATTTTTTTTTTTTTTTTTAGAGAGATTCAATTTTTTTAATTCTTAAATGTCTGTCAAACACTAATATTTAATATATTTTAAAGAAAATATAACTAAATAAATAAATAACTAAACTATATTATTTATGTAACAATAATAAAAGCACACACATATCATCATAACAAATTAGAATTTATGTGTAGTTATTATTGTATTTGTAAAAAAAAAAAAAAAAAAGGAAAATTGTGTTTCTATCCAAACACTCACACTCACACTCGTTCTCTCTCTCATCTCTGTCTCTTGCTTTTATTTTAGAGCCAATTTTATACAATTTCTCAAATTTGGTACCATTGTCTAGACACAACAATCTCTAATTGATGTACTTAAATGTTTTTATGTAAATTTTTTGATCTCATATTTTATGATGATATAAATATTTATATTTCAATTATTTTTTCTTTTTCTTTTTTTGTTTGTTATTATATATTACCAGTTACCAGAGTTGGCAAGTTTTATCCCGCTGAGTTTTATACATGGATAAAACTAGGCCGATGTAAAAAACCCAACTCCCTGAAAAAAACAAGGTTAAGGTGCGCGCGTCTCGAAAAGCCTTTTTGACTACCGAGTTACTCTAGGCGGCAAGAGATGGCGTTAGTTTTTCCCATAGGAATACAAGGGATTTTTTCCATTTCATTTGAAAGTTTCCAGCTAATTAATTAAGGGTAAAAAATTAATTATTTTTTAACACAATGATTACTAATTTAATTATCTATAAGATATAGAGCGAATTTTTTTAAAAATATCTTTTATTTAATGCGATTAATCTAAAAAAAAAATTTTATTTTTTCCAAAATCAAAAAAAGGGCTTCTATAAGTTGTAGATATTTTAAACAGCTTTAATTTAAAAAAAATTTGAGGTCGATAGCTTCAAAATTGTGGCCGCTGGAAAGTCCCAAAATTAGCACCCCGAGACGCGCACCTTAAAATTATAAATTCTTTATTTCCAACTGGCCTGAGGATGTCCTTTGGACGAAATCGATCGTCAAAAGATTTAAAAAAATAGTATTTTTCTACACACTCTTGTTGCTCATTTTACCATTCATCACATAACGTAACACAACAGAAAAAAAAATGGATTATTACATCAAGCACATATGTATATTTTATTGCCATTTCTCTTATGAGGTAAAAGTACAAGTATGCTTCAAACAAATTTTAGGCCAAAATAAGAATATACAAGATCATTTTGCGCTATTCACTTTTTTGGCTTCAGGGGACTTCAAAACGTGTATTTCTATCAAAATCTCTATATCGAATTTTTGAGATGAATCCATTACTTTCTTTCTCTATATAATAACATATAATATAGGTAAGAGAAAGTAAAAAAAAAAAAATAAATAGAAACGAAGCAGACAATTAAATAAGAGTGCCATGAAGAGATTTTTTGAGTATTATTGAGTAAAGATACTTGAAAAAGAAACAAAAAATTCTACTAATTCAATTTAGAATTTAAAGAGCAGCTTCTTTTTGCAATTTTAATTAAAAAAAATAATTTTCCGTGTTTATTTATTAATGAGATGCCTGCCCGCGTGTGCACATCGACCACCAGTTTCGGTCATTTGCAAATGATCATCATCAGATCTGCAACCAAAATCACAAATCCCTATCACGTGGGTGGAGGCACAACAACGCTATGCCAGCGCTCATGTTATAATAAGAGAAAGTAAAAAAAATTGTGATTTTGGGTCCAGATTTGATGACGGCCATCAATAACCCCCCCCCCCTCCCCCCAGAAAATTGAAATTTTTAAAAATAATGAAAAAATTGTCTTCTGCAATATAATTTATTTATTTAATTACAGAAACAAGTTTCCAGGACACTTGTTCTCTTCATCAGTCTGATAATAATCTATAAATATGTAATAAATTAATAAAATATTGGATATATAGAAGAAATAGCAGCCAAGGAAATATATATAAGATTTTTATTTAATTAATTGATCGTCGAAGTTTCGGGTCGCAAATCACGACCTTCCTCAGGACGATCAATTGTCAAATCGTCCTGAAGAAGGTCGTGATTCGAGACCGACACGTCGACGATTAATTAATTAAATAAAAATTATGTGGATTTTATAGCTGGATAATCGTTAATAGGTAAATAAAAGAATAGCAGCTAAAATTATTTCATTTATTGACCCGCTAGGCTGACGTTTCGGTCTTGGTCAAAACCATCCATAGAGCATATATATAGCACTGTGGATGGTCTTGACCAAGACCGAAACGTCAGCCTAGCGGGTCAATAAATGAAATAATTTTAGCTGCTATTTTTTATTTACCTATTAACGATTATCCAACTATAAAATCCACATCTTGTAATTTTTATTTAATTAATTAATCGTCTACGTACCGGTCTCAAATCACGACCTTCCTCAGGACGATTTGACAATTGATCGTCCTGAGGAAGGTCGTGATTTGCGACCCGAAACGTCGACGATTAATTAATTAATTAATTAATTAATTAAATAAAAATCTTTTAAATAATTTTTTGGCTGCTATTTCTCCTATATATCTAATAAAATTTATATTGCAAAAGACAATCTTTTCATTACTTTTAAAATTATGCTAATCTTGGCAAAAAGAATATTAAAATTGCATGAAGAACTTGAAGTAAACTTCTAAATTAGATTATTAAAACTTCTCTTACCGACTCCAGTTTTTCTATAATTTTGGGGAGGTCGATTTTTTTTTTTTTTTTTTATTTTGTTTTATCGATAAATTAAGTTTTTTCAGTTTTTATACGTCTTTTGATTTTAATATTAATATCATTGGATTTCACTATTGATAGAAAATAATTGTCTAGAATGTGAAACTAGCGAGCTCTTTATCTCTCTCTGTTCAAGAGACTTTTATTTATTCCTAGCTCTTGGAGCAGAGGTAGAGATCTTGCTTCTAAACATAAAAACATTTTCTCATCCACCCTCACTACATACGCCACTGTAATATAACACAAATAAAAAACAACAAATTCTCATAAAAAAAAAAAATTCATTTATAAAACTGGCTCTAAAAAATAAAAAAAAAGAGAAAATTTTTTCAATTTCTTTTTTTTTTTAAATGTCCTTTAGAGTTGTTCAATTTGAGAAAAAAAAAACACTAATATTTTTATATTTTTTACAAAAAACAAAAAATTGAACACTCAAACTCAAACTAAAGATGTTAAATTATTTCTTAATAAATGATAAGAAAGAAATCATATCTAAAAAAAAAAAATATTTCCAATGTTTCTACTATCTCTTCTATCTCTAAATGTATCTTCCTTAGTAAGAAATTTTTTTCTTTTTCATTTCAAATATACTAAAAAAAAAGAAATAATTTTAAATTCAAGGTTTATTTTTTTATTTTTCTATTCACCTTCCCCCCCCCCTTCTCTTTTAAGGTATTAAATAAACGTGGCTGGACTTCAACTTATATTCCAATCAGGGGCGCCGGAACGAATTTGAATCAGGGGGGGGGGGGGCAAAAATTTTTTTTTTAGAAAATTAAAATAATTTAATATGTTCAAATAGTATAAAACAAAAACAAATCTACTATAAAACTTTAAAAATTTTAAATAAAATCACAATTTTAATAAAATTAAAATTTTAAAAAATTTGGTAGTGATTTTTCAAAAATTTTTGGAAAAAATTTGGAAAAAAAATGAATTTCTTACTCTTTTAATTTAGAAGATTTTATTTTTCAAAAGTAAAAATATATCATTTTTAATAATAAATGAAATAAAAGAAGAAATTTTGCCCCCCCTCTGCCCCCCCCTGTAGGATGCCAGGGGGGGCAATGTACCCTTGCCCCCCCCCCCCAGTTCCGGCGCCTATGATTCCAATCCATTCCAATGCCTGCTTGAGGATTATTTGTTGATAAAATACATAAATGCAAAGAATACATAAATATTTCTCTATACATTTCCTATGGTAGAAATCGTAACTTTAGGAATTAATAACTCGAAAAGTTATAAGAATTTTGGGGCGAAAATAATTTTTCACACAGCAGATTTTTTTTGTGTCGAGATATATTTAGTTTCCGCCGATCAGGGATGGGCGTTACTCGATTTGAGTAACGAGATACAAAATACCAATTACTTCAGATTTTTGTAACGAAATACAAGATACCAATTATTCACGGGTTTGTGTAACGAGATACAAGATACCAATTACGTATTTCAAATACATTGAAAATACCAATTACAAACAAATTTTTCCTTGATTTTAAAATACTTTTTGGAGGGGTAATTCTGGAACTAGAGCCCTGCACGGGTACGGGTTGGCCCTAGGCCCGTTACCCGCCCGCCCCGGCTTTGGAGGCCATGAAAAAATTACGGGCGATACGGGAGGGTAGCAAGTCTAAATAAACGGGTTCAGGCGGACGGGCATGCAAATGAAATTTTATTTAAAAATTGCTAGACATTCGTTCATTCATTCACTAAATCTCGGGCGGGTATGGGCGGGTTTGAAAAAATTCCGGGCGGGCCTGAAGAATGGTAAAAAATTACGGGCCGGGTACGGGCGGGGTCAAAAAAATACGGACACGGGCCGGTCTGGGCCAAAAAAATCGGCCCGTGCAGGGCTCTATCTAGAACCCTAAATAAATTTAGTTTAGGAAAGTGGCAGCTAAACTTATATTGGAGAATACCTTTGGAAAATCGAAAACAATAAAATTATTCATGACACTAAAAAAAATTATTTATAAAAATATGAAAAGGTTTCAAAAAACCAAGTTTTCAAAAGTTTTGTCGGATAATCTGGACCGTGATGGAGAATGAATAAACCCGCAAATGAAAACAATCTTTCAACTGGGGCAGAAGAACAAAGATTTAGTCGTTCAGAGCTGGTTGAAAGAAGAAAGCAAAAAGTTTTTTAACGAAGAGTGGAAATTTGGCGGTTTGATTGACTTCTCGTTACTGGTTTTTACTAACAATTGTAAGATCCGGAGCAGAGAACCCACACGACGATTACATACATTAATATTAAATAAATTAAAACGATTTCAGCTCCCTCTGCAAGACTTTTACACTGCGGCAAATTAAAAAAAAAGTATTTGGTATCTCGAATTTCAGATACCAATTACTAAAAAAGTAACGAAAACAAGAAGCAATACTTTGCCTATGCTGTAACGGTTACAAGATACCAATTAATATTGTATTTGGATCTTGTATTTCAAATACTGAACTGATTAACGCCCATCCCTGCCGCCGATATATTAGAATTCAAGGTGTAAAATTTATAAATATGGGAAAGTATTTATATTTTGTTACCATGGCAACCATCTTCTCTATGGAGTACAAGAATAAAGTGGACTTCAGAAGATTTCAATGACAAAATGAGAATATACTTTTTAAAGAGCATCTAAAAAATAATTGATTTATGAATTTTAATCAAAATCGTTGTAGCGAATTTTGAGAAAATAAAAAAAAAATAATAATTTTTGAGATTGGCTATTTTGAAAATAAATCAGGTATGACTTCCCCGAGACTTTCTCGTATATTCTTTTGGAATTACGTCTGGGTGTGTTTGTGAACACGATTGCCTAAAAACGCAGCTAGCCATTGATGAAATTTAGTATATGCTCCTTACACTAAAATTGTAGATTTCTATCAACATTTGGAGTAAATACGTCACTTGGAAGTAGTAGGTACTTTACCTAACAAGTTTTTTCAGAAATTTTGAAATTTCCAATTTCTTTCTTATATTATGATAAATTACTCAATTTTAAAAAGTTTTTATTCTTTGACATTTTTTCGAATACTGAATAGTTTTTGAAATAATCAACAAAGAAAACGACATTTTTCGTTAATTTTTGGTTGAGATTACACTTCTTTTTGGGACATATTACATTTAAATAGTATTTACTCATTTTTCTTTATTAAATATTAAGGTTTCCTATGAATAGATCTTTTATTATGGATTCCAAACAGTAAAAATATAATAAATACATAGATATTCGAAACGATAAAAACATAGGATTCAATAGTTGTTTCTAGCTGGGAATCGTAGATTAGGACGACGACAAGGAGAAAAAGATCAACTTCCGTTTTCTCTCTAACTACTTCAATTTATTTGCAAATATATGGCCCCTATATAGGAGCCGAAATATTTGCAAATAAATTGAAGTAGTGAGCAGGGCCGTAACGAGGGGGTAGCAAAACAGGCGCCCGCCACGGGCCCAACTGGGCTGGGGGACGCAAAACAAAGGTTAAGAGGGGGAGGGGAATCTGGTGTGACTGGTCACACAGCACACAATTTTTTTCTTATTTTCGGTAATTTAAAGGTGCATTCTGTACTTGTTTACCAGAATATATATACAAATCAAATTTTTAAAATTTTATATTCAAAATAAAAATTAATTAATTCCGAAATAAAATATTTTTCTCAAATCTCGGGGGAGGGGGAGATTACGGAGCGAATTTCGTTTTTCAGTATTATAATAGTAGTAATCTGTGGAGTAATTGATCTTGAAATTTGTACTTAATTTAGAAAATATAATATTTTTTAATGTATTTTGACTACATATGTAACAAATTTAATTAATTAATTGTTAATATTTATATAATGATTATTAATTAATTAATATTCGTCATACTTTTTAATTTTATTTTTTAATAAATTTGTATTCAAAATATGGTCTTTGTAACAGGAGTGATCAGGAGAATAGAATAGTAAAGGAGTGTGTTGGCGCAAAAAAAAAAAATAACCTCCTCACTGTTTTTAATCTCCGACTATTAATCATTGGAAATTTATCATATAAATTCAAATTATATTTTATTTAGAAAGAAAATCTTTATAATTGAATAAAATATCTGATTTGTGCTGCACTCTTGTGGAAACTTTAAAAATTATACTTATAATTCTAAAAGTCTCCATAGGATCGCAGCACTAATCAGACTGAGATATCGATCTCAGCACACCAAGCGGGGAGAATTCGAACTAAATAAGAAGTTTGTTGTATGATTTGATTCTCTTATGCAATTGACAATCAAGTAAATTATAATGGCAATTCTTAGAAAATCTATTAATAATTGATTATTAAAATGATTTATGACATGTATATAATAAATAATAAGAAATAGGATATTCATTAAATATAAAATTAGATGGCATAAAATTTTTGATACCCAATTCCACGAGAGAATTAATAGAGAAAGAGAGAATTAAATTTTACAAATAGCCTACCATTAAAAATAATCCTTTGGTGACCCCGCAGTGTGAGACCAAGACGACGAGAGATGACGAAAAATAATTTTCCATAATCCAAGGGCACTATTTAAAACACTGATGATCACTGATAGTCACAAAATAAAAAAAAACTTTTTTAATAAAACAACACAAGAGAGTAGTGCACAAATGGCGGGGCTGAACCCAACTGACGCTCCAAGGGCGCGTTCCCTGTCGCCTCAAAGAGGCGCGAAGTCAGAGAGGAGTGGAGGGGGGGGCGGGGGGGGGAAGGAAGGGGCTTCTAAGAAATATGGTGTGATGGCTGTTATTGTCTTCTGAGCTTGTCATTTATTTTATTGAGTCTATATATGTATATTTAGTTCCCGGTAGTATGATACATTCGAATTCAAGATGAAAAATCAATATTTATATTACTTTCTCTTACCTATATATGTTAATATATAGAGAGAGAAAGTATTGAATTCATGTCAAAAATTCGATGTCCAGATTTTGATGGATATACACGTTTTGAGGTCCCCTGAATCCAAAAAAGTGGTTGCCTGTGTGTGTGTCTGTGAACAAAATATCTCAAGAGCCAAAAGAGCTAGGAAGTTGAAATTTTATATTTAAGTTAGGCACCCCCCTGGCACGTGACACGAAGCTTTTATACAAAATCGGCCAAAAAGTACTAGTACTTTACTGATGTACTTTTTCAGTTTTTTTCGATTTTCTCAAAATTCCCTGCAAGGATTTTGTTTAAAATTCATAAATGAACTATTTTTTAGATGCTCTTTAAAAAGTATATCAATGAAATTTTTCGTGGAAATCGTTTGAAGTACACTTTACTGCATTTGTAGCCATCTATGAATCATCGCGTGATCAAGTTTGGAACTAAAGTGCTAAGAGCAACTAAATATATCTCGACACAAAAAATCTGGTGTTAACACGGTGCACAACTTTCTCTTACCGAAGGGTAAGAGAAAGTTGTGTGCTATGCGCCAGTCACACCAGATTTTTTAATTATTAGGTCCAGACCCCCCTGCCTGGGGGCCCCGCCATATATTAAATGTCTTTGATGACATTTACCGGTAATAGGCGTCGATGAATCCCATTAAATATATGAAGTTTATAACTCCAAATATATTACACTTTCTTAAAGTGTGATTTTATACCCGTATTGTTATTAAAAAAAAAAATACACCCAACTGTATTAAACTATCAATTGTTCTGAGGAAGGTTGCGATTTGCGTCCGAAACGTTCGCTATTCAAGATTTTTTTTTTTAACATTCACACAAACACACACGCATTCACACAGTCTTTTCGAACCAATACTTTCTCTATATATTAACATATATAGGCAAGAGAAAGTAAAAATTAATATGTCAAAATAAATTTGGAAAATCGATTTTTAATCATTTTCAGAACGTTTTGAGACTAAAATTTGATTGTTTTTGCTTGAATATTTTATATACTAAGTTATTCAATCAATATCAAGGCCTAATTTAATTAAAAAACAATAAATTAGGATAATTAGAAAATAAAGGCGGGAGTTGACGTTAGAAGTCGTGAGTGTCATCAATAAACTCCCATTTTATGTGGGCGTAGTTAAATAAAAAAAATGTCTATAGCTTTATAATTGATTGAAAAGACCAGTTTTGCATTTTTCCACAAATCCAACGAAAAATAAGAGAGATATAGCGACTTTTTGAAAAGCGAATGTGCGCGTGAAGAAAAGCCTAGACGAGAGTGAAGCGAGGCTCCCTGGCTGCACTCTGGGCGCCGATCGAATTAGAAAAAACAAATCGATGCTCTCCCAGCATTTGAAATAATCGCCAAATTGATTGATTTCATCTTTTTATGCTTTTATAAAATTTTATTCGAAACTTTTTTAACTATAAGAATAAAAGACTGCATATTTATCTATAAAGAATTCAATCCTTTGAGGAAAAAATAAAATTTCAAATTATTTTGTCTTCAATCAACAGATGTTTTCTCATAAATATATTAAATAATAAAATCCATCCCTTTAGACCTTTAGTTCAGTGCTTGTTAAACTTTTTGGGCCCCGTTGAAACTCTCACGGCCCCCCTATTTTCTTTTTAAATTCAGACAAGAAGTTTTAAATACTCACAATTATATTTTCTAAATTTTATATTTATAATCAAAGTATTTAAACTTATTACTTTCTTTTACCTCCCTATATACTGTATATATTTTTAATAATAATAAAAAAATTTCTAATTATTAAACTTTAGCATCGTGTATTTTTCAAATCCCCCTACGGGGGTCGCGAAGCCTTACTCGGGGAGTCGCTGGCAAAAGGAAAAAGGCAAAGTTTAAAACATAATTTCAGTGCGTTTATTTTTAAAAAATTTGTCAAATCGTTGTACTATTTTTGATATATTAACAATCAAATCATTTTCTAACTTAAGTCTATTTCTCTTTTTAGTTTTTACACAATTTCGCCTTTTTGAAGTTTTATTCAGCCTTGAGGATAGTCGCAAATCTGACCGAAACGTCGGCTTGAAGTGCCTAATAAACGAAATAAAAATAGGTGCATTCGCTCTTTCTTTATTCCTTTCTCTTTTAATTTACTAACATTTTCTCTGTCTAAGTATCAAGGGAGTCGTCAAAATTTTTTTCAAAAAGATTACAAAAACACTGGTGTGTAAATAATCTCTAGGAAATTCTGAATTCATTAAAAAAAATCCGATGCAATTTGGATAAGGGGTTCCGGAGTTATAAATAAATGAATTTTCAAAGTTTTTTTTCTTTCCAGCGTGAGAGATTAGCGACTCTTAAATTGGCCAAAGTAGGGGAGGTGAGTGCAAGCATCCCCCCCTCCCTCCCCCCGCTCGATTGTTGATTGCTGCTTGGCGCCCAGATCCCCCCACCCCCCACCCCCACCCTCTTATTCTTAGAATTAATTAATTGATTTAATTCTATTTATTGTTTATTTAAAATTTTCTTTTAATATTCTTGACAAAATATGAATCGATGAAATACAGTGAAAATAAGATAAGCTATAAAAGTAAAAAATTTTTATTTAGAACAAAAGAAAGAGAAGCTCGTATTGATAATTTATAATTTTATATGTTTATATGTATTGTGAGGCCTTACCCTGAAAAATAAAGGGTCGGACTAAGCCGAGCGCACAACTTTGCCCACCCAAAGAAATAACGCAACGCGTTTGTTTATTTGTTTTGATTTTGCTCTGTTGCTAAGCACAATTTTCGAATTTAAATGATTTTTTAACAAATTAGGATACAAATATTATATATCATTTTACTCGGGAGAAAGTCTATTTTCTGAATATATAAAAAAAATTATAGGTTATGTAAGAAAAAAATATTTGTCCCCCCTCTAGAGCGCCCCCTAATGGTCCGATGTTTACCAAAAGCTTTTCAGTTCTTGTCCTTTACCTCTAGTTTATGTGTGCAAAATTTCAAAACAATTGAATGAATAGTTTTTGAGTTTTCGTTGAAGAAAAAAAAATTACCACAGACATACACACACACAGACATATTTAGAAGGCTTTTATTATTTTATTATTTTGGGAATTAAATTTTATTTTGAATATAAAATTTTAAAAATTAATACGGGGGGGGGCCTCCCTCTCACATGAAGTATAAAAAACAGTTAAGAATAAAAAAAAAAGTGCAGGAGGTGGATTTGAACTCGCGAAGTTTAGTTACGTTTAGAATGGAAAAAAATATAGATTAGTTGCGAACGCATTAACCACTTGAGCCAAACTTTAATTAATTTATTTTTGGATAAATAAGCCATATGAGAAACATGAAATAAAAGAAGTATTAAAAAAATTTTAATATTCCACATATGATATATCATATTTCTTTACTTTTTATGGGGATTAATAATTTATAATTAAAATTTCAATAGCATGGATAGTTTTCAAATAAATCAATGGGCAAACGTCAGATTGTTTATGTCTTGGTATAATTAAACCAAAAACTTTATCTAACATATGATACATGTCATTAATTCTTGAATTCCCCCTGATTCCAGAGAACTAAAGCCCTTTTAATTATATGATCTAATTTGGGAGTTATTGGCGATCAAAGTTAAGCTTATTTTCGACCTTAATGACATCTCAACACTCAATTCTCTATATTATCGAAAAAGCTTATTTAGCATTGTCTGATTAAAACCAAATTTTTACCAGAGGTTTATAATTAGAAAATGAGTATTTTTCTAAAGTTTCATTGAGATTGGTAAAGAAATAAATAAAATATTGACTATTTTGTAAATTGAGTTTTAGAATTCGAGATCCCGGTTGGGTAAAGAGAGCGCTCTGTGAACCGGGTCTAGGCTTGAATCTGAGATCCCAAATTCTAAAACTCAATTTATAAAATAGTCAATATTTTATTTATTTCTTTACCAATCTCAATGAAACTTTAGAAAAAAACTCATTTTTTAATTATAAATCTCTGGTAAAAATTTGGTTTTAATCAGACAATGCTAAATAAGCTTTTTCGATAATATAGAAAATTGAGTGTTGATGTCATTAAGGTCGAAAATAAGCTTATATTTTCGACCTTAATGACATCAACTTTGATCGCCAATAACTCCCAAATTAGATCATATAATTAAAAGGGCTTTAGTTCTCTGGAATCAGGGGGAATTCAAGAATTAATGACATGTATAATATGTTAAATAAAGTTTTTGGTTTAATTATACCAAGGCATAAACAATCTGACGTTTGCCCATTGAATTATTTGAAAACTATCCATGCTATTGAAATTTTAATTATAAATTATTAATCCCCATAAAAAGTAAAGAAATATGATATATCATATGTAGAATATTAAAACTTTTTTAATACTTCTTTTATTTCATGTTTCTCATATGGCTTATATTTTCTAATATCAATAAAATAAAGTTTGGCTCAAGTGGTTAATGCGTCCACAAGCAATCTATATTTTTTTCCATTCTGACGAAACCAAACTTCGCGAGTTCAAATCCACCTCCTGCACTTTTTTTTTAAATTCATATTATCAATTTCCTTTTATTTTTAATGCTAACTTATAATTTCATTTATCTGTCATTTAAACGAGAGAAAGGATTTGTGGAATATAAATTTTGGTAACCCCTATGTTTATGGAATTTTGACAAATTTTTAAATAACTTTTTTTATTTATGTTGGCATAAAGGCCACAATTTTAACCAATTACGCTGACTGGAGTTGGAGAACGAATCTGGAAGAGCAAATGAGCAGGGTATTATCACAGATTAATGATATATCATTAATGAGGAACTTGGCCAAAAAAAGGTTAGGAAACACTGGATTATGGGGGGGGGGGGGGGGCGCAAGTTAGACGCTTGACACAGGCGCTTCATACCCTTGTTACGGCACTATACATGGGCGTACCCAGGATCAAATCTAGAGGGGGGCAGATCATGGTCGTCCAGATTGTGACATAGCTTTTTCTTATATAGAGGGGAAAAGCCTTCGAATTAAAGGCATAAAAACCCTCGAGTCCTAACAAAAAAAATCATTCCCCGTCGCCATCCCCCAATTTTGTTTCGTTTCACCATTTTATAAACATATTAATTTTTTTTTGTTTCTTCTAGGGGGAGGAGGCAGTTCCCCGCCCTCGCTGGGTACGCCCATGGCACTGTACCTAAATATATGTTGACACGAAAAATCTGGGGTGGCAAGCACAGCACACAACTTTCGATTACCAAAAGTAAGAGAAAGTTGTGTGCTGTGCGCTCATTCACACCAGATTTTTATTACATAGAGCTCTTATTATAAATTAACAGTCTCCACTTTCATTAGATGCATTAAAAAAAAGGCTTTTTTTAAGTATTTAAAAGCTTAGAGCTAAGCCAGGGAACTATTAAAGTTGAGAAAACTAACAAAAGAAAGAAACTTTTCATATTTGTACTAAAAAGTTTATTTTTCCCATTAATTTACAATCTGCTTTCACCCATCAATCGTTTCCATTATTTTAGACATTCCCGAAAGCAAATGATCAACGAATGAAGACATCTTGAGATGTCAAATTTAAAATATTTCTTTATACAGTTGTGTAGGTAAATGTAAATAAAAAAAATTATTAAAGTGATAAATTTTAATTTTCATAAATAAAATCGATCAATAAATAATAATATTAAGATTAAACATGATTTGCAAAAAAAAAAATAAAAATAATGAATTAGTTTTAACGTTTTATTAATTTTCAAGGAAAGAAACAAATTCGGTGAGTTTATAAAGTTGATCCTCGCTGCTTGTGGCTTGACTAGGTGGCGGTTCAGGCACTATCGGCGACACCATGTTCGTTTTAGTGTCGACTTTCCAGCCTTGCTGTTGACACGCTAGCGCGGCCTCTTCCGATGACAACCCCACGAGAGCAGCCAGGTCTTCGATACTAATTGACGAGTAGGCATGTGAGATCAGGTCCACCGCTCGTTTTCGAACCATGTCTGCTGTGTGAAAATAAACAAAATTAAAAGACGGGCGTAACTTGTAATGTAAGGGGGGGGGGGGTGTTTAGAACACAATTTTCAGAATTCAGAAAATTATAAATATATACAGTATATTTATTTATTGAATGGGTAGTCAACCACAAGATACAATCAAGGAATGGTTAGAGACGAAGAGATTGGCAGGGGAAAGTGTTTCTTTATTGGTCTCGTTAAGAGTCCAAATCAAATTTTTATAATTTTTTGCATCACTCAGCTATATGAGAAGATTCTCCTTTATTGCAATTCACCTCCCACCTGATGAAATTGTTACGTACCATGGTGATGATGAGTTTGTTATTGTTTGTATAATTGTAAATGTTTGTCTTTACATAAATAATTTTTCATTGTGCTCATTCTGGTGTTTCCTTTATACCTTTATACAGTATATATATATATATAGAATATAGTCAAGCTAAACGTCTATATATAACTCGAACAGCCACAACAACAACAAGATTTAACGATAAAATTCCCTACTATGAGTTAAATCCAATTTATAGGAAATATGGTATCAAATTATTCCTTGGGTCAACCTATATAACAATTATTTTCATATAATTATTATCTATAGTATAATTGATTGTATAAAGCCAAGACTTCAGGTATTATACTTTGGTCTCGACAGAGCCTAATAAATCAAAATTTTTTATAATTGTTTTGCATTAGGCAGCTATATTTGAAGAATCTCCTTCATTGCAGTATCTGTAGAATTTGCATAATATAAATAGATAAATAAATGAATATGAAAAGACATTACCTAAAACTCCTTTCATGATGGGAGCAATTTCATCTGACCATTGAACATTTAATGACGCATAAACATTAAGGAAGTCCCTTTTCCAAAGATTCAGGCCAACTTTCCAAATCAATGCCAATTCTCCATGCGAACTTTTGGCATTGGCAGGAATTCGTTTCCATAAGTATTTTGCATTACATCTTAAAAATGAACAAATTAATGAAATGTAAAATTAAATTAAAAAAATGATATTAAATAATAACTTACAAATCATTTTGATATAAATAAAGTGCTAATAATTGGGCGTAAAGATTTGGCGTAAGAACTCCACCGGGTGCCTTAAAAAAAGAAAACAAAAAAATTTAAATGTCTATTTTGAAAATAAATTTCATTTGACAAGTAAATACCTCTAATTCTTGTTTTTCCAATTCTCCAGCAAGTTTATGCGCAGCATCTGGATCTGAAATCATTCTAAAGCCTTTTTTAATTTCTTAATTATTAAATAAAATGAACTTTTTAATATAATTTTATCATAAAATTTTTAATAAAAGATGATACTAAGTGAAATTAGCATAGATAAGTTAGAAATTATTTGAAATGAGAGTATTCAACTTCAAAAATCAAAAAACTATAAAATAATAAATCAATTTAAAAAAATACTCTAGTTGAATCAACGTAAAAAATATTTTGATTATAAAATAAATAAGTTTTTAAATTTAAAAAGGATCTATCTTATCTAAACATAAAATAAAAATTGAAATTTTTTTTTCAAAGGTTAACAACACTGAATCTTTAAAAAAAATTATAGCTACTTTCATAAGCATTCATTTTGACGCTAAAATCATTTTATAAATATTTTGACTTTTCAAACATGTTATTATATTTAAATTAAATCCTTTTATATATAATTATTATTTAAAATAGAAATGTAATTTTCTAATTAAGTGTTTGTTAATTTAAAAAGGTAAGAAGACTTTTTGATCATACAAAGTCCCAAAGTGAAATTGTTTAAATGTTTTCCCATTTTTTCTCCACTTGTTTATAATAATATCATTATAAGTGTCAAGTGTGTTCTTTAATCTTTAAGAGGCAATGCAGCATTTAGAAGAGCCTGATGAGAAAGAAGAATTAGATGAATATATAGAGGACGAAGAGTTTATAGAGGAGGTGCCACTTTTCTCTCACTTTCGAGCATGTATTTTTTTAATTTACTCTGCATTTCATTTCATATTTTTCTCATTTCAAGAAGCTTTCATTTCGTTGTGATCTTTGAATAAAATAAAAATTTATAAATAGCAGTTATCGATTGAAGAGAAATCTTTTTTTTGTTTAGTTTAATTTTTTTCCTACTGCCGTTTCGGTCTAATTATGGAGTATTCAGAGAGCCGCAAAATTTTCATCATATTTGGTGGATCCTCCAAAAAAAGGATGTTCAGTACCTGCTTTTATATATTAATTCTGGATTCCTTTATAAATATAATTTATATAAAAATAAATAATCCCTACTCAGCAGAGGATATAACATTTATTAGCCCGTCACAAGAAAAACTTAAACACTCCTGGAAATAGGTCTGCAACTGAATCAGAATAAATCAAAAACCATCATTATCGATCGCCGTAATATCATTGAAAATCACTCTAATTAGGTATTCTTTGCATTTATGTATTCTATAAATGTAAACAAATCCTCAAGCAGGCACTGGATTGGAATAGTAATAATAATTTTCTTTGCATAACTAATGTTAAGAAAAGGCGATGGTCCGCCGCATCTAAACCTGAATTTAGAAGGCTAATCGATTTGCTAGACTGGCATGCAACATATACAAAAATACTAAAAGATGAAAACATCACACTAACCACCAAGAAGAACCGAGAGAGATTTCTTTAAACTGTCAATCCATCTGATGACATTCTTTGGATGCTCTATATTAAGAACGAAACGTCAGTTGAGAAGAAATAAAAATAATTATCATTTCTCATCCATCTTGCTATCAAATTATTCACTTTTCAAGTTATATATATATAATTGCTATTTCCAAATCTTTAATATTAAAAATAAAGACCGGATTTGTATGCATATGTTTTTATTTTATTTTGAAAAATTCAATATTTATCACTCATTCATTTACAACTTAATTAATGAAAAATTACTAATTCACAAACAAAATTTGCCTCTTGTCATTCCATTAAAGACCAAAGGATTGTTCTTGTACATCTCTAATTTCACCAATTTCCTCTTCGCAATATATTCAGCAATTTTTAAATATCCTTTTGTTGGTGAGGCCAACACCCCATGGTTCCCGGGAAGGTCCGATGGCCTGGTGCAATGCACAGGCTGGAGATCCTGGGTCGATTCCCGGAGGCCATGGGGCGCTTGACTTCATCCTTAAAGGACACTCACACTCTCGTTAAATATATCTATGACTTATTAAAGTCCGAATCGAGGTATTTTGGCCACTAATATTTTATTCAAATTATAGATCTCGGAAAAATATTTAACTTATATATAAATCCGATCTTTTTTATGATATATAAAATCTGACAAGTTTTTTTTTTTTTTAATTAAAAGGGTAGAAGATTCATTTCCCCTTAATAATCTTTTATTTAAAATTTCAATAAGCTTCTTTAATATTTTTGCTGGAGGTTTATTTTGGAAAATATTTTTATTTACATCAAATTCTCAGCCAAAGCCAATATGAATAATTATTATTATTTTCATGAAGTGTTTGGCCCACGGGTCTTGGCGTAGAGGTTAGCGTGCTAACCTCCTATACCAAACGTCGCGGGTTCGGACCCAGGCAGTCCGATGATTTTATTTAAGCCATTTGGATACCAAATGGCTTAAATAAGAATGCCTGGACCCCCAATATATATATTAATTAATAACGGATATTGTCAAAATCTTATATGGCCTAAGTTGCCGAAAAGACAGTGTGAATGTGTGTGTGTGAGTGTGAATGGGAAAACTTCGGTAATCGAAAGTTGTGTTCTGTGCGCCGGTCACACCTGATTTTTTTAAAATAAATATGAAAGTTTATTATAAAATTGTGGTTTAAATGAGTAAATGTTTAAAATTTATAAAGATTTTCATCTTTAATTCATCTTTTCATCTTTAATTTCGATGACTGAGTGGCAATTATTAGGATCAGGAAAGATGTATGGCAGCCAGCAAGTGATAAAGAAACTATTTGATTATCGTCGGCGTTTCGGGATCACGTCGATCCCATCTTCAGGACCTACGGTCATCAAACAATTTTTGTTGTATTTTGCCGAATTAACACCAAATAAATATGTTTTATAATCGTATGGAGGAAGGCCGTCTAAGCATTGACTCAGAGTGGCTCGTGGTTAAAATTTGCAAGTAATTTGGCGGGTATATGGTGAGCTGAACCCTAAAATAAAATACAGCCATCATTTCACACAACAAATTATTGTTGTATTTATTACACGAGTGCTGGAGGCACGAAAGACTTTACGACCTTTGTCCTGAGGATGGGTGACGTATAGTCCCCGAAACGTAGACATTGGTAATAAATAATTTTGGGCCGAATTAAGTCTATTTTCTTCACCTTCCTGTAAATATGTTTTGATGACCGTAAGTCCTGAAGATGGGATCGACGTGATCCCGAAACGTCGACGATAATCAAACAGTTTCTTTATCACTTGCTGGCTGCCATACATCTTTCCTGATCCTAATAGATTTTCATCTTCTTTTACGGTATAAGAACAAACTCAAATTATAAAAACAATTTATTAATCATATGTGAAAACGCATGGTGGACCTGGACCCTTCACTGTAGACACAGCTACAGCCTTTCAATTTGTCAAATCTCATTAAGCCCATGCAAAACGTCCAAGTTACTATTCCCACTTAACATTTTGTTTAACAACCAAGGGATAATGCAGGGGGGGGGGGGTGGGGCGGCCCCAGAGGTCTTATATTTTAGATTCTTCCTCAATAATATTAAAATGATAGGCTTATTAAATTTTTTTGACAGGGTTATTAATGAATGATCATCCAAGACTGACGACTAGACTTATATTATTTAAATATTGTATCTATAAGCTTATCAATTCATTCTTTAAAAATATAAAAATTGGAAACCTCCAGCAAAAACATAATTCAAATTCATCTTTCATATAATCGTCTATAGTAAAAACAAATCTTCTTTCAATTGTATTTTTACTATTAAAAGGATTATGAAGAATCCGGAGAGCGGCGTTTACGCGGGCCGACAGGTCGCACTGTCACCCTTCAGATGCTGCTCTCATCAGGAATCTTGCAGCCAGGCGAAGGACTCATGGCCATTGAATATCTGGTGGGAAATATTCAACTTTTATTTCTTTATTGATTAAAATTTATCATATTAATTTTCTTCCAGGGTCAACGATTTATTGGAGACCTCCTCCCAGATGGGAAGATCAGATCTCAAGAGACAGATATCATCTTTGCCTCGCCAAGTGCCTGGGCAATTAATTGTAAACGAATTATTAATCCTGAGAAAAAATCAGGTTGTGGATGGGCATCGGTAAGCAAAAAACAGAAACTCTGAAAGATGGGAAAACTTCGAATTTGTTGATTAGATTGTCCAAGTTTCTCGTTGATTTTTGTTGAAGGAGAAATAAAAAAACCAAGTAGATACGTAGGGCTTACAGGGGCGGCTTTAGCGGCAACTGCCTACCCAATAATAATGTCGGTTTTGGCATAAGCTACAATAGAGTTCAATTTGAATAGTTATTTAATTTATATCCACAGTTGTAGTTAAAAAAAAATGTCATCCTTTTCTGTATAAGTAAACGCAAAAGTATTTCACAAAACAATAACTTTAATTAAAAATGTTGACACCCCGGAAAGTTGCCTACCCAATATCTTCATCCTAGAGCCGCCCCTGAGGGCTTATAGCTGGTAGTTCAATCAGGATAGGTGAAAAGGTGAAGAAAATCTGCAGCTAGTTGTATTTCATTATTTTATTCTCACCACGTTGACGTTTTGATCCCGGTTGGGATCATCCTCAGAACAGGTGGGTGTTATGAATGTGTATATTTGTAAATTTCCATCATTTATTATATATAGAACTCAAATATAAATAAATTATATTGGTTAAGATACAATTGAAAGTAAATGGTCAAGAGAGACGATGGTCACGTCGCAAGACAAAACTGAAGTGACCAATATAACCAATATAATTTATTTATATTTAATAATCTTTGAGTTCTATATATAATAAATGATGAAAATTTACATATATATACACATACATAACACCCACCTGTTCTGAGGATGATCAAAATAAATAAATAAAAAAAAAATCTGAGGATGATCCTGACCGGGATCGAAACGTCAACGTGGTGGGAATAAAATAATGAAATAAAACTAGCTGCAGATTTTCTTCACCTTTTCACCTATCCTGAAAAAACGAAGCTGAAATTTTGCAGTGGCGTAGCGAGCTTAACTCGCGCCCGGGGCACAATACCTTTTAGCGCCCCCCCCCCCCCACCCCCCACCCAATCGAAAACCTTATTATATAAATATACTCTCAAATTATTAGAGGAATTTTTAATCATAGACCACATTTTTGTATTAAATATTTATTAAAATTATAAATACTGTACAACGTTTCGACTGCTTATTCTGTAGCCGTTATCAAGTACTGTGCACTTGCTCCGACTCAAGTGAACCAACTGTCATGTTCGTTACTTGACTTTTTATATACAGGGACGTAAGCTCGTCGTTCTCTCAAATTAAAGTAAATTAAATAAAGTCATAGGCTCAAGCTAGACTTTAAATTTGTTAGACAAAATTATCCAGCAATTTTTTGTTTTGCTGACCATTTGACGCCCCTTTATGAGAGCGCCCGGGGTATGATGCCCCCCCCTTGGCCTCCCCTCGATACGCCACTGCTCTCTTGTATTTGATAAAACAGGTAGGTTGTTTTTTTGTTGACATTTCAATTTCAAACAGAAATATCTCAATTTGATTAAGATCTCCCTAAAAGAGTGAAAATTCTAATCGTAAGAAACCTTTTTTTTTCTAGATTAAATATCGTGGTAAAAAATTAGATGCCTATAAAAATGCTTATTTCAAGAAAAAAAAACAAGACTTAAACAAAGAGAATCAAGTATCTGAAGGTAGGCTCTTGTCTATTCTATTTATTAAGTAGAGATGACATTTTTAAATGTTTCATTTCTTTTTTTTTTTTAGATGAAGAAATGGAAAAAGAAAAAGTAACTCCGCCTAGTCCAGCGCCCATTCAACGAGTTGTTCATAAACACAATGTTCTTGGCAATCGATCCAGCGCCCAGTGAGTTGATTTTATAATAAATGAAACTAATCAAACAGGGATTGTATTGTTAGACAAGAAAAAGAAAAATCTGGTGTGGCACAGCTCACAAATTTCTTTTAACTTCGGTAATTGAAAGTTGTGCAGGACTCACCAATTGACCAATTATTATTAACTGTGCGATTTTATATCATTTTTTTTATATTTAAGGGGTTGAGTAGTGTGTGGATCTTTTTCCCTATAAGAGGGCCTTTGAATGTCTTAAAAAGTAAGCCAAAAAAAAACCACCTATTTCGAAAATTTGCCAAGAGATGTCAGTATGGTAGCTAATAAATTAATGCATTTGGTTGATTTTCATTGATCTTTTAACAATAAATACTTTATAAATGTTATTATATATTATGTATCTTTTATAAAAGCATATATATATAGGCCCAGTAGCGTCAGATGGGGGCGAAGAGGGGCGCTCCCCCCCCCCCGCTGTTGGCGCCCTCGCGCATCCTCTTTCCCCCAAAAATCTCGGGCTTTTTTTTTTTTTGAAATTTCATAATAAATTCGTTTTAAATCACAATCCGGAGAAAAATTACAAAAAAAAAAGCTCAAACGAGATTCGAATACTAACAAAATTCACTTAAAAAAAA
>JAKCPI010017697.1:0-10874 GCA_023213315.1 Euborellia annulipes | reverse complement strand
ACCTGGCACTCGAAACGTCAAAATTTTTTTTATTTATCTCTTTGCCTACCTTCGGCATTCAGTAAAAAAAATTTCTTACTGAAAAAAAAAAAAATTATAGCAAAGATTATTAAATTTGAATTAGTGATTTTAAAATATTAATAAATGAGTGAAGATTTTGACTTTCTCTGTTAAATTAAATTTAAAGAAAATTTCTCCATTCGATTAATATATATTTTCATTCCTTTGTTACGTGTTTATATAACCACCATACGAAGATAACAACAACAACAACAACAGAAAGCAAGCAACGCGCTCTTTTATTGATAAGACTCAAGAGAAAAGGAAAGTTGTCCCTTATCAGTCGTTCACTCGTGCCAACTTTCCTCCAGTCTCAATGGGAGGCTGGCTCTCCTTCATCTTTCTTCTTCTTTGGCTACTCTCTCTCTCTCTCTCGTTCTCTTCACATTTAACTTTCGGATAACTTCCCATGAGCTTTAGATTTTCTTCATTCTATTTTTTTTCCTTTTTTTTTTGTACTGAGGGTGGTAACTTGTAAACCACCTCCTCTTTCGTACGTGATGGAAACTTGACGAAAAAACGAAACTTTTAGTCGGAAGTTATCCTCTTCTATATGTTGTTTTCTTGTCTTGTCTCTTGTCTCCCATAAGAGTTGGTTTCATTCCAGAAAAGAGAGAAACTCTGATTTAGGTCAAGGGTAATTTATTTTAAAAAAATATATATATTTTTATTGAACTGTTGTTTAAATCGTCATTATTTAGGAGGTTGCAACCCAAGACTGTAGCCAGAGTGGAGTGGGGGGATATGGGGATTCAACCCCCTCCCCTTAAAATCTTTAAAAAAATATATATATATATATTTAATCTATCATATTTAAATAAGCGAGTGATTGATCTAGTTTTTGTCTGATTTGATTTTTCCTGGCTGCTATTCGCTATCCTTATCTTGGTTATATGTTTTTTTTTTTTTAATTTAGCATTTTATATTCTTTAGAATTTATTTTGACTATTTGCTGATCATTTTCACAAGGAATATCTTATGTTAAATATGTTGATTAGGACAGGAGGAAACAGACTTTTTCGCCAATAATACTCATGACGTTTCGGTCTAGTTTTATTGGACTATTATAAAATAACATAGAGCTGTCATCTGGAGGTACTCGAGTCGAAATTTAAGTCTGACATTCAGCCTCCTATAGTGGGTCTTGGGGGTTCAAAGTAGATTTATTGCATGTTAAATTAGGTTCGACTTTGAACCCCAAAATTACTAAAATTTTCACTTTTTTCATTTCGGGAACCGAATTCGGGCCTAATGGGAATACAAGTTAAGGCCAATTAGTAAACGGTATGTTTTCAGGGTTCAATGTCGGAGCTAAATAAGCTAGCTGGCAGTGCTCTAAATCTGACCTATTCAGGGCCAGGGGATTTTTATTTTAAAAATTTATTTAAGATCTTTTGGCTTCGGAGGTCATTTAGACCATTTTTATTGTAAAAGCATTTTAAAAGTAAGTGCTAAATTTCCATTCGGGTATGTACCTAGGTGGATTTTTTTTTAATGTCATTTTTGCTATTTGGCAATCTTCAGAAGCAAAACAAATAATTTCTCTTTGTGCCCCGAAGGTTGTCAAATAATAAAAATTAACATTAAAAAAAATTACATGAAAGCGTATTTATACAATTTACTTTTCTCTCTTTTGATCTTTGCTTTTCTTGCGAGGCGGACTTATTAAATACAGTAGAACCTCGATAAGTTAAAGTTCAAGGGAAACGGTTAGAAATTTGAGTTATCGAGTTTTTTACTTATCGAGGTTGAAGTTAGAGAGGTTATTGAAAATATAATTTTTAACGTACCGAGGTTTATTGACTTTGGGCACGTGAGTGAAAAAGGAATTTCGTTTGATCTATTTGTTTATTTAGAATAGTTTAGTTAAATATAAATTAAATTATTAGATTTATTTATTTACAAAAAATCAGTAATTTTTTTCTGCTTCATGTATTTTTGAGTTTCCGCATCAACTATTTTTTCGATGATATGTAAAGAAATACTTTAAGTTATAGAGGTCACCAAAATATTATTTTAAGTTATCGAGGGCTATGCTCAAAATATTTGTTTAAGTTACAGAGGTTTTGTTCTTTAAGTAATAGAGGTTTTACGCTGTCAAGGGAAGGGAATTGAAAAATTTTTTTAAGTTACGGAGGTTTTGAACTTAGCGAGGTTTAACTTATCGAGGTTCTACTGTATTATATAAAAATGCTTTTTTTTTTTTAAATAATATATTAAAAACTACGAAAATATGAAGTGTTTACCTATATATGAGGAGGCGATCAGTCAAAGGGATAAAGCAGTTAAGCTTATAATTGTGATTCTAATTACAACCGGGCTTACTAGATGGTATGGAGGAAGGAAACGGGAACTCACCTCAGTATTATTCCCTCTTCAGAGTAACCACAGCGTGTCAGGTCTGACACTAAAGACTGAAGTGAGAGACCAAGATAGAATAGATCCTCCCAAAAGACAGCTTTCTGTTACTTGGTGATCAACCAATACATTTTAACCGAAACGTCGTGAGATTTGGGAGTTTTATTGGTGAAGAAACTGCCTCTAGAAATGTGATTCTAATTTCAATCGGACTTGGGGGCTTACTAGATGATGCGAAACAAATAAGTGAAATAATAATTGGCGAACACAAGATCTGTTTATTAGTCCTGGTTAGTGACTAGGAAGCGCGATTTGCCGAAACGTCACCGAGTTTCAATTTACTTAGATGCTCAACTTTTAATTTTTCTAATTGTAGTGATGAAAGCCTTTAGTGCTAATGACTGTCATCATTTTCCTTTATACGTATATATTACTCTCTTTAACTGACTTTTTTTCCTCAATTTACTGCGGGCATGGGCGTAGCCAGGGGAGGCAGGGGGGGCCGTTGCCCCCCCTGGCTTGTCCTAAAAAAAAAAAAAAAAAAAAAAACAATATATTTTTCCCATTGGGAATTTTTTTTTAACGCCCCAATCCACTATATTAATTTAATTTTTTTGTTTAAATAAATAATTGTATATATTAATTGCAAACCCCCCCCTCTCGGCCTAATGAGGGGTTGGCCCCCCCCTGACAAGATGTCTGGCTACGCCCATGACTGCGGGAATAACATTCCGTAACAATCCTTATAACAATAAATATCCAAGGAAATAGAAAATTGGATGTCGTTGAATGAACGCCATTTTATATTTTATATATATCTAATGTGAAATTAGAAAAGACAAAAGAACCAGAGAATGTCCTTAAAAAATAAATCTCCCTTCCTTTCTGGCTTCTGGCCATAATACGATTTTTGCCAAAAGCACAAATTTGTAATTATTTATCCATTTTTAGTGCCTTTCCATTCTCTCTCCATTTTTTTTTATATACCTAATTTATTTTTTTTCTGATAGTATTATTATATATCATTCGATAAAGCTTGTTGACCTGAAAGGCCTGCAGCCCCCCCCCCTATTTCTCGTTTTTATTTATATTTTAAGAGGACAAAAAAAAAAAAAACTCGCACATTTCATTTTATTTTCAATAAAATTTGAATTTTATGGATATATAAATATTTATATACTAAAAAAGAAATTTTAAATTTCAAATCAAATATATGTTCATTCTCAACCTTATTTTGCTCACACCGCCCCCTTTGAGAATATGTTTTTTTCTAGTGCCCTCGTCCCCCATCTTAATTTTACTTACCACTTGTCGCGAATTTAAAAACTATTGCCACGATTATGTTTAAACGTGTAATATTATTACAATTATAATTATATAATTATATTATTATAATCGTAAGATATGATATGACCCCTATCCTATTTCTGAGAGGTTTAAAATGAAGAATGAAAGAAGAATGTTTCAATGGCAGCAATTAAAACGCATAAGTATATGAGGAGGCGATCAGCCAAAGTACTAAGTAGTTGATTGATTTCTTCGATGGGGTGTAAGCTGCACTGCGGCCTCCTGGATCTATTGTGGCCCGCTTTCTTTCATCCTCCTAAGGTGTAAATCCTCCTTCAGAGTATTCTTTGCAGACCGGTGGCCTCTAGAAAGCTGAAGTTCTAAGAATGGAAGCTCCTTCGATGACAGGCAATATGCTCCCTATATTCTTCTTCTCTTGTGGATCAAGGGTCCACAATCCTTGAGGAGATGGGCTGGGGTCTCTTCTGCTGATTCACAGAATCTGCATGTGTCAATTTCTTCCAGACCTAGTTTCTTCAGGTGTCCCCTAATTTGCAGTGTCCTGTTGAGAATCCTGTTAGTATTCTCAACTTGTTCTTGCTAAGTTTCAGGCAATCCGCAGTTCTCTTCTGGTTAAATGTCCCAAGGAGTTCTTTAGATCGTCTCAGTTTTGATGTTCTCTCCATACCTGAATCCAGAGTAGCCCGGATGGTGTTCATCCCAATTCCGCTGGATGGCTCTGGTTCAGTAAAAGGTGTCTCTGATCCACTTTTTGCAAGCATATCTACTTCTTCGTCGTTCCTCCAACCCAGTGTGTCCTGGAACCTAGCGAAGAGTAACTTTATTTTCTTTCCCTAATTCGTTTAATTTAATTAGGCGATTCCAGACTGTTTTAGAGCTGATTTCAACGCTTTTATTGTAGCCTGACTGTCTGACATTATGGCAATATTTGTTTTCTTGTATTTACTGTCGATGTTGAGTTGTGCACATCTTTCTATTGCATGTACTTCTGCTTGGAAGATACTCGGGTAGCACCCCATTGGTTCAAAGTATTTGGTTCTTGGCCCATACACTCCGACTCCTGTCCCTTCAGATTTTTTTGATCCGTCGGTGTACCATTTTATTTGGTAGTGATCGAGTTGACGGTTCGAGGGATCTCCAATTTCTTTTAGTATTCAACTTTGTAGTGAGGTTCTTCTCAAAACAATATTTCTTTAGCATACTTACAACTTGTTAGTTATATTGAGGAATATTTTTATTAATACACAAGACTGAATTTTATGCATTTTAAGGAAATTCTTATTATCAGGCTCGATTTTACTTAAAAACATCCGTCCGTTCAGTAACATGAAGCCGATTTCTCTTTTTAGTTACTAACATTGTTACAATACTAAATCCACGTGATATAAATGAATACAATACAATATCTTCAATTTACAATTCCCCACTCAAACCCCCCAAAGGGGGCGTAATCGTCCATGTTGAGAACCTATGGATTAATGAGTTAAGAAAAAGAAAAGCATCCAATTGATTTATTATTTTCTTTTTTTTTTCTCTCTCTCTCCCTTCTTTTTTTCCCATTCAATTGACAGGATTAGCACTAAATTTGCGATCTTAAACTAATGTTGATAGAGACGAGGGTTAGGAGGATTTGTTGTCGCAAATTGCCGGAAGAGCTCTTTGTCAGGGCCGATTGATTGGCGAAGGATCTCAGATTGATCGTCGATTCGATTAAGCATCCAAATGGAAAAATAAACCACTTCTCCCCCACCCACCCCTCTCGTTGAAGGAGGAAAAAGAAAGGAAGTAAGAAAGAAAAAAAAATAAAATAAAGTGGGAAAGCAACCAATCGATAGTAAATTTTAAATCAAAGTTAAATCGTCGTGATAAGATACAAGTTTTCGGAATTAAATTTTTTTAAAGTACTAAGCCTTGCATATCAAATTCAAGAGTAGATCTTTTGGTTTCGTTGAACCAAGTTAAAAAAAAAAAAATTATTATAAATTATAATAAAAACCTGGTGTGACTCATCGCACAGCACAACTTACCATTATGTAAAGTATTTGTTGTGTGCTGTGAGTCACACCAGATTTTATTATAAATTATAAATTATTAAGTTATAATAAAAATCTGGTGTGATAGTCGCACAGTATACAACTATTACTTTCCATAATTGAAAGTTGTGCTGTGAGATCAGTCACACCAGATTTTTATTATAACAAAATTTTTCTTTCTTATAAAATTCCGAGCCTTCAATTCTTTTTTTTAAACCTGGCTCAAAATCCCACAGGGGGCCCCTGTGTGAATTCCGTCTCAGGGATGTGGGCCACATCTTGTGGGTACGTGGATGGCGACCACGAGTGTGTGTGAATGGGAAAAAAGTGTGGGTTAAAAAAAAAATTTGCGTGTATACAGCTATTATTTGCGCCAACTTATTATTTACGAATACGAAAAATTTCTAATATACAAGAAAAGGTAAAAATAGATATAGACAAAGGGCGTGGTGCTTTCATATTAGTGTGACGTCAATTATCCAACTTGCGTGATACAATAAAATGAAATTAATTGAATTTTTTTTTTTTTTAATCTCTTTTGGTGATTTAAAAAATTAATCCTTCCATTAAAGAAGAATATCTCGATGCCATTTGGAAATTTCCAATCATATTGCGTTAAGATGATTTAGTTCCAGTTGGTTTTTTTGTGCATAACTTCCATATTACTCTACCGATCGGGATGAAATTTTTTTTAAATTTATGTTTTTAATAAAATGAGCAAGGCAGCTAGTTCTTAGGTTCTCAACGTGGGCGATGACGCCCCCTGTGGGCTTTTTTGGTTTTCAGGGGGCGGCATAAGACCCAGAGAAAAATAGGGGGCATTGAGATGGCGCGGAAGGGGCGATATAGTCTAAAAAATCTGGTGTGACTGGCGCACAGCACACAACTTTCTCTTACCTTCGGTAATCGAAAGTTGTGTACTGTGCTTGTCACACCAGATTTTTTGTGTCGACATGTATTTAGTTTCCGACAGTAGGGTACAATTGAATTCAAGATGTAAAATTTATAAGTATGGGAAAATATTTATATTTTGATACCATGGCAACCATTTCTCCTATCTTTTCTATGGAGTACAAGAGTAAAGTGGTCTTCAGAAGATTTCAATCACAAAATGAGAATATACATTTTATAGAGAATCTAAAAAATAATTGATTTTTGAATTTAAAAAAAAATCGTTGGAGCAAATTTTGAGAAAATCGAAAAAAACTGAAAAAGTGAATCAGTAAAGTGCTAGTACTTTTTGGTCGATTTTGTTCAAAAGCTTCGTGTCACGTCCCAGGGGGGTGCCTAACTTAAATATAAAATTTCAACTTCCTAGCTCTTTTCGTTCTTGAGATATTTTGTTCACAGACACACACACAGACAGACAGACACACACACACACACACACAGACAGACCATGTCGCGAAAACCACTTTTTGGATTCAGGGGACCTCAAAACGTGAAGATCCATCAAAATCTCGACATCGAATTTTTGACATGAATCCAATACTTTCTCTCTATATATATATTACATATATACATAGGTAAGAGAAAGTAAAAAAGCAATAAAAATACACGCTAATCACGTACTAAAGTAAAGTAAAAATTAATATCATTTGATTTTTGTTATTGTAGACAGATGATAAGTAAAATGTAGATGGGGGGGGGGGGAGATTGTAGAAAAAAAACATATTCTTAAAGGAGACGGTGAGCAAAATAAGGTTGAGAAACTATGAGCTAGTTTATATTTCACTTTATTGTCAAACCAGGGCTGACGTTTCGGTTGCATATGGAACCATCTTCAGGGCCAGGTTAATGTCTGAAAATATATATCCATAAAATTTTTGGGCATTAACATGGTTGAGCAATTTACAATTGGTTAACCCCTATATAACTTGGCGAGGATATATATTTTCAGACTTTAACCTGGCCTTGAAAATGGTCCCATATGCGACCGAAATGTCGGCTCTGGTTTGATAATAAATTGAAATCTAAACTAGCTGCTTTGCTCATTCTTTCTACCGAATTTGAACATTAATGAAATATTATTTGGCATAATTTAAATCATATTAGGATAGGATGAAATGTTCAGCTTCTATATGGACCCTGTTACGCATTAGTGTGTCAAGCGCCAGCTACCCTGATTTGTGAAAATTGACATTAAAGTTTTTTGCTTTCATTGGATTATATATAATTTTTTTTTTTTGTCAATTGTGCAAGTAACATTAAATATAAATTTTTTTATGACATATTTCATAAAAAATACTATTAATTATAGCATTTGAAACAATATTCCGTGTTTAACTCAATTTTTAAATTTTTGGCGCTTGACACACTATTGCATAACAGGGTCCATATTGCCCTAGACGCTTTTATACTTGTCCAAACTTGTTCATGCAGGCGATTAGGCCTTACTTTTTTCTGTATTAAATAATCAACTCTCTTATTTTATTTGTTTTTAACCCGAGTAAAAATGATTAAAAATGATCGAGGGATTCCCACGCCCGCAGCAGGGACACACATTTTTCTTCTGGTCACTTGCGATCTACTGTGTGTGTCCCTGGTGCGGGCGTGTGTATCCATCGATCATTTTTAATCATTTTTACTCGGGAAGAAATTCATATGGGAAAGTCCGTTAAATAAAAATCTAATCCCCCAGACAAATCCTGTCCCACTGGATATGGGAATCGACTCGGTGGCTTGTTAAAAATCGATTTACTGCTATGCCAAAATAAAAGTAACCAGTTGAATATGATAATTCCAGAAGATGAATTATCTTTCATTAATAAATAAAGTTTTGATATTATTATTATTATATTTTCAATTCTTCATCTTCTTTAACACTTTTTACGACAGACCAAGTAAAAAACAAAAAAAAAGAAAATTTCATTATTTTTATGATCCGTTTTATCCAGTAGCCATTTGGTGAACCCGCTATTCATATCTTATCTATAAACAAGCGGAAATAGCCTCCTCCCTCCTTTGCTGTTTAAAAAAGGATTTTAGCTTAAAATGATATTCCTTTCCCAAGCCGGGCAATATGGAGAAAAGAAAAGAAAAAGGAATATAATTAAAAAAAAAAAGGAAAGAAATTTAAATCTAAGCAAGCGCGGTTTTATGCTAAGAAATATATATTATGATAACGCAAAAAGGGGAATGAGGCGAGAGGGAGGGAATTTAATCTTAAGAAATATATATATAATAATAATATATATATAATAATAAAGTCTTTATTATTAAACTTTTCATAATTACATAATTGAATACAATTTTTATATTTCGACATACTCATGGTCGACCCGACCGTCTGAGGAGTTGCCCGGTTTTTATACAGTATATAGATTAAATTATAAACTTAGATTACAGTCTATCTTAACATTAACAGTTAACCATTGTACTGGGAGATTAAAAAGTATCTATATTTCCAAGCCTTTTGACAATATTTTACTAGGTTACCATTGTCTTTCCCATTTAAATAACACTTATATTCTTGTATATCTAGAATTTCTTTGCTTAGCAATGTCAACCTAATATCTTTTAGTACGGGACAGATAGCCACAAAATGAAAAGTATCTTCGTCTTGTCCCAAATTACACAATGTACAAACTTTTACATTTTGATTGTACCTATATTTATTTAAATAAAGAAGTTCACCCCTTAATTTAATTAGCCAACTGAGTTGTGTGCCATTCAGTTCGGTATTGTAGATTTGAAACTCTTGTCTTATGATTGGTAGTTCTTTGTATATTCTTTTACTTTTTTGGGCCGCAACTACAAACTCGTTCAGCATTTTGTTTTTTATTTTTTCTAGTACAGTGTCTACTGATATTTTTTTTTCAATTAAATCAAGCACTGTCACTCCACATGAGTCCGCAATTGATTCCCAATCTCGATACCAACATATTTTTTGTTTAATTATTTCTTTAGTCAGAATGGCTGGATATCTACTGCCCGGGAGATCCAAATTTCTATAAATATATTTTAGATGAAGTTTAAGCGTGTACAAAAAAGTTGGAGGAATATCACTTTCCAGATGTATTATAAAATTTGGGGTATTATTGGGAAGGTTAAATATTTTCTTAAAAAAATATCTAAATAATAACTCAACCTTCTCAAATCTTGCACAACCCCAAACCTGAGCCCCGTAGCACATAATTGCTCGGGATACCGCATAGAAGATATGCAATTTCGAGGAGAAAGGAATTTTACTATTATATAATATTCTCTCAAATGAGCTCAAAGCAAATTTTGCACTCGTAAGTTTTTCTTCGAGGTGATCTTCCAAAGACAATCTCGAAGTCAGTGTAACGCCCAAATATTTATAACTATTAACCACTTCCACCCTTTCTCCTGCATAATGCCATACCTCATGTCTTGCCGGTCTCCCACCATTCCGAAAGACTACTATTTTAGATTTATTCAAGTTAATTACTAAGTTCCATTTTCTACAGTAATCTCCCAGTTGGTCAATCATTTTTTGCATAGTTTGTTGGTCTGACGCCAACAGGACCAGGTCATCTGCATAAGCTAAAAGTTTTATTACCATATTATTGATGTGGATTCCCCCATCTAAATTATTCTCTATGTCATTTAAAAATATTGAAAATAATATAGGACTTAAAAGACAACCTTGTTTGACACCCATTGATGTTTCAAAGGAACTGGACAATCCGTCGTGACACCAGACCGATGCCCGTGTTCCTGAATAAAGGCTTTTAATAATATTTCTCATTTTGTTGGAGACACCAATTTCAGATAGCTTGTAAAAAAGAGCGTGCCGATCTACTCGATCAAATGCCGCTGATAAATCCACAAAAAAGGCAAAGACCTTATTCTTTTTCTTATTTAGTTTTATTTTAATTATATTAGTCAGGTTCGAAATGTTATCGATTGTTGAGTACCTCTTCCTAAACCCTGCCTGAAATTCCCCAATAATATCGTTTAGTTCAGTCCATTGTGTTAATCTAGCTAAAAGGAGTCCGGTAAATAGTTTACTTATGGTATTACAGAAAGAGATACCTCTATAGTTAGATACTAAGGTTATGTCTCCCTTCTTAAATAAAGGAAAAATTATGGCATCCTTAAGAGCTTGGTGGGATTTCCCCTCTATCATAGATTGCATTGTATATTTCA
>JAKCPI010017696.1:0-12186 GCA_023213315.1 Euborellia annulipes | reverse complement strand
TAGTTTTATTCTGTAATTTTAGAGATGAGAATCCGATAAATATTATAAAATAATCTATTTAGTAACCTTAAATAGTTTTTCATTGTGTTTAAATGCGTTTTGCTCAAAATCCCGTTTTTTATATCTATAACTTTGAAAGGCTTTTAGTTTTTAAGATATCAGAGTGGCTTTGGTCTTAAAATGTTCAGGAAATTATCCTCTACAATATCAATACCTCAATTTCCGACAAGAGGTCCCTTTTCACTTCCCGCATCACATAGGGCTCTAAGCAGTTCCACGGTATCTTGGAGCTTTCATGTGCTTTGTAGCAAATTTACTTGGCACTTGGCGGGGTGGTCATCTCTAAACATCAACTCGACGAGATTTGGACATCTCTTTGGGTTCAAATACTAAAGTCTTGTGTTTTATAGATGAGAATTAGAAAATAGATAAATACTTGACGGAACGTGACCCAAATAGGTCCGCCTTTTGGCCATCTCGTTGAGCAACTTCGGATTTCTTATAGAAAGGAAGTTCAGGTCTTTCAGCACCAGGACGAGGGCAGATGGGACCCAGGACGTTTTTCTCATCCTTCTGTGCCTTGGCAAATGCATTGAATCGCTCTAGAATAGAAATTATATAAATAAACATTTATTTTTGGGGAAATTTCAATCTCAAATTGTCATAATTGAAAAAAACAAAAAAATTACATCGATTGTAATAAAGTAATCCAGATGATGCAAAAACAGCTGCCAAAATCGAGGATTTATAAAATTTATTTCTTGGAAAATTCGATGATTTTTGATCATTTTGCTTTTTATTTGAGAAAGGCCTTATTACTATATAGGCTGAATTTTGAGCTTTTTGGCTTTTGGGAATTTTTAAGCGTCTGTGAAAATATTTTTGAGAAATTATTCAAATGATTGGAGTGTTAGTGTATGCTGTTTAATTATGAATTAAAAAATAAAAATAAAGCAAGAATCGATTTTACCAATGAGTAACAAATGTTTACAATGGAATTGGCTACGAATAAATGTGAAATAATTAGGGCCGAAAAAGAACTTAAAAACAAAACAACTGACAAATGAAATTCAAAGATTATCCAAATAGGGTAATAAAATAATGTTTTTTGTCTTTTCCGGCATCAAAGGCCATGTGGCCCAATTCCTATTTATTTCATTTGTTTGCCAATTCTTAAAACTTACAAGATTCGAAGAAAATGATTAATCATTTTATCGAATTCAAATTGTCAAGAAATATATTAATATTTTTTCAGCGATTTGCTTTTGTTGACATTTAAAGGTTAAATACGTTTTAAAAAGTTCATTATATTATTAGAATATATCTTCTAATCATAAGATAAATACTTATTTTTAATATTTTAAATAATTGCATTAAAAGTTCAAAAAAGTTCAAGGTCAAGAACCAAAGAGCCAAATAAAAGAGAGGAATTTTGGAGAAAATAAATGAATAAACGTCTTGGCGCCTCTAAAGGACCTATGATTTGGCACGATATACATAGATTTAATATAGATTATATCTGCAATGTAGATAATCTTTAATTCTGGGATAATTTGTAAGAAATTACGAAATTCTCGTGATTTTTAGCTAGAAACAATCAAAATGTATATTGCGCATTTGTCCACATATTGGCCCAACATTGTCACATTGGTTGGCCAGGTTTTTGAATTTTTCAAGGAAATTCAAATGAAACTTTCGAGATAAGAAAATTTCTGGATGCATTTTCTATCTAAATAAATGATGAATCATTTGGCTTATTTTTTTTTAAATTTTCACTTGCCTGTTGAGGCTATTTAGGGTTGATACTGTATATATTATACTAATGAGTAGTGAGGGGCGTTCCACAGTCTATGGCCACCCACCCGAGGTTTCACTCCAACGATTTGCCTTATTTTGTAAAATATATCTTCATAGTCAAAAGTTTTATGCCTTGTTTTATTTCCCCTTTCAGCAGTTACACAGAGTCAAACAAAGTGGGATTAGTCGTAGTTTATTTTTTTTTAATCACAACAATACAACCCCCTCCCCCCCCCCCCGCCACCAAGCCTTGGTGTATGGGTTAGCGTGCTGGCCTTTCTGTACCAAGGGCCGCGGGTTCGCATCCTGTTTCATACAAGAATTTATTTTAATTGGATTGGCTACCAATCCAATTGAAATAAATAGAGATGGAGTCTAAATGGCCTTTGATGCCGAAAAAAATCTTAATGAAATAAAAAAAAAAAAAAAAAAACCCTCCTTTATATAAATTCAATTTGCTAATTTTAATTCATTTTTACTTTCTCGTATAGAATATAAAGAGAAAGTATTGTTAGTAATTTATTTTTAAATATAAAAGCGGCGACCTAACCTTCCTTACGAAAATAAATTCCAATTTTGGCGCTTAAACAATGCGACTCAAAGAATATTTAGAAAAAAGTATTTTAACTTGACAAAATAATCAAAAAAATCAATAAAAACATTATCAAAAAATGTTTTATTCTTTACAAATGAATCTGTAAATTTAAATTTTGAAAATAAAATAAATATTTTGTTTATTTGAACAATTTTAGGGAGTTGATTCGATTTCCGAGTTGCTCGTTTTCAATTCTCTTTGCCTTCCGGCTTTCATTCTCTTCTCTTATTTCATTGATATTCCAATACTAAATTTTAATCTTTTATTTTTTTTTTTATATAAGAATTCTCAACAACAATGAAATTAATATAAATTTAAAATTAAAATATGACTATGGTTTCAAAAACAGCAATTGGAATTGCAGCTGGAATATGCGGCACATTATTTATTGGCTATTGTATTTATTTTGATAAAAAACGACGAAGTGATCCGAATTTTGCAAAGGAGATTAAGAGAACGTAAGTAGAGAGATTTGCTTGGATGTTGGGCTATTTTTTAAATTCTCTTGTGCTGTTAATAAAGGGAGAAGAGCTCAGAAGAACGCAGCCTCCTCGTCACAGACAACTCAATTGCCCGACCTCCGGGATCACGAGGCCGTGCCAGAGATTCTTCTTGCAGGAGGTTTACGGAATTATTGCACTATTTTGCCATTTATCAAATACATTGCTTCTTTATTCAGACATATTTTATACGAAACCCAAGTCTATTTTTAGAAGGATGTTTAAAAAAAATATCAAAAAAGATTTTATTATTTAAAATGATAAATTATTAATAATTAAAAATTAAATTAAATTAAAAAATAATTAATCTTATGGGACGTTTTTCAAATCAAATGAATATTTCGCAAATACTGTTGCCGATCATTGGAATTGTAAGCTTCTTTTTTAAGAAATGTGTATATTTTGGAACAATTGTGTTTATCTATAAAATTGGCTGATGAAATTGCTTTATTTGCAGAAAATCGATAACATTGGCTTTAAAAAAAATAATTTTTTATTTATTTACTCAAAAAGTGATTAATTTAAGATTTTATTGATTTTTTCTTATCTCTTGCTCATTCATAATATGATATTCTCAAATATTAAATATTAGACCTCTCTGTTTCCGATAAAAGGAATGAAAACAATTGATTGCAATTCTTTCCTACGTCAGCGGGACTTAAATCTCTCTCTGCTTCCTTGAAGCTTAAGCTTCACATTATTTAAAAGATGTCAAACTTTGGTTATTTAGGTGTAGGCCTACACATTTCCTTCCTTGCCAAGAGATCAATACAAGTGGCAAATGCTCTAGCAATGTGTAGTTAATTAGCCATGTAATGTGCCTGATAACTTCTTTTAAGGGCATTTATTTACTTGATTACTTCTAACGTTAGACCAAGATTATTTGTCTCTACCTCTTGATTGCTATCATTGTGTAAATACACATTTGGTAGCTTATGTATATATATATATATATATATATTCTACATCTCATTAATTCGTGATAAAAATTGTATTCTTTGACTTTGATTGTTATTTTTTTTTTCTTTCTTGAGAAGTTTTCTATTTAATGACACGATCAGAGAGAACCGAATATGAGATAGAGTAATGGCAAATGCTTTTTTGTTGTTTTCAGGTTCAATTAGGCGAGGAGCTTCTTGCCCAAGGAGACCTTGAAGGAGGCGTTGATCATTTAAGCAATGCAATCGCAGTTTGTGGGCAGCCAACTCAGCTTTTGCAGGTTTTACAGCAAACACTGCCCCCACAAGTGTTTAGTCTTCTTTTGCAAAGACTTCCCAATGTTGGACAGGTAAATCATTTTTCTTTTGCCCAGCTTCCTATTTGTAATATTAAATTTCAAAGCGAGTTTTTTGTCGAATGTGATTATTTCATTGTTTTTTTTTTAAAAAGAAAATTTCTCTCAAACGTACAAGAGATTTTCATTCAAAAAACAATAAAATAATCACATGATCATTGTTCCTTACTGAATACACCAAGATTTCGTCCCTCTTTGGTGCAGACAGCCAAATGAAAAAAATCTCTTGTGAATGTTGAAACCTTTCGAGTAAATCCAATTTATTCAATTTTATTTGAACAAGATTATAATTTATCTGGACTATTATATATATACTGTATATGCATTAGGGTCCGACCGAAACAAGATTTTCAGCCGAAACCGTAACCGAAACCGAAACTTGTATTTTCTATAAAAAATTTTTTTCATTTTATCTTTTTTTTTTTTTTTTGAATTTTTTTTCCCTTCGGAAGGTTCGGCTACTTTTTTGGCCGAAACCGAAACTACGGCCGAAACCATGATTTTTGGCCGAAACTGGCCGAAACCGTAACCGAAACCGAATATTCGGTCGGTTCCTAATATGCATAGATGAATGACAAATGAATGCGTGTCTGGAAGAAGGGCATATGTTACATTTTTTTTGTGTTTTTTATGGATGAATTCCCTGGTGGTTTAACACATTAATTTTTTTAGTCAAAAAATGGAAGAAGGTCATATGTGTGACTTTTGCAATTAATTAGCAACTTCAGTTTTTCGCTTCTCATGTAAAATTGTAACTTATGCCCTTCTTCCAGACTCCCATTCAAATGAAAATGCTGGTGGTATTTTCAGGCTAAATTTTATTCTACTATACAATCGACGTTTCGGGGAACTCAACGCCTCCCTTCATCAGGACTAATGTGGTTAAATATTTTCGATTATTTTATATATTTGAATTAGATATTAGTATTCAAAACATCTCGATTTTTCGGACTTAACTAAGTCATAGAGATATATATCTAACAAAGGTGTGAGTGTTATTTTTGGTGAGGCCAAACATCCCATGGCCCCCGGGAATCGAACCCAGGATCTCCGCCTTTCCGGGCATAGGCGTGCTGTCCATTGCACCAGGCGGAGATCCTGGGTTCGATTCCCGGGGATGTTTGGCCTCACCAATAAATAACACTCACATCTTTGTTAGATGAAGTCTCGAATGACTAAACTATCGAGAGTTCATTTATTTATAACCACATTAGTCCTGACGAAGGGAGGCGTCGCCATGATAGTGGCTTGAAAACACCTTCAGCATTTTCATTTGTCGTTCATCTATCTACTCCAGGCTTTTCCAATCATCAATTATATATGCATAGATATTATATATCAAAAATTTATTCATTTGCATTCATTTCAAGTAAGAGAGATCTGACTGTACCAGTATATAAATCAGGGGGTATGTAAGGAAAAAGGTAAAATGACTTTAACGGGCGGAAAAAACTTTTCACAGAGTGGAAAACTTTGGTTCCAAATGAGGGAATGTTCCGCGGGAAAAATTTTTTCCGCAGGGCGGAAAACTTTGGTTCCTCAAAAAAAAATTTTTTGAGTTCAGCCCCCCCCCCCCCCTCGCCCAAAAATTTTTTTTCTATATACCCCCCTGATATAAATAGGTACTGTTTATATGCCTGTCGTCCTTATCTCACTGTGCTTTAAACAAACAACTGTTTTAACCCAGTGCTTCTTAAAGTAGGGGGCCATGGGTAACCCGTGGGGGAGCCGCGAAGAGTCACAAATGTAACAAATAAATTATTATTGTTAAATAAGTATAAATACTTGGATTATAATTATAAAATTTAGAAAATATAATTATGAGTATTTAAAATTTTTGTTTTTTTGTCTGAATTTAAACAAATAAATAGGGGGGCCGTGAGATATTGGCTTGGGTTCCGAGGGGGCCGCAACTTCAAAGCGTTTAAGAAGATCGGGCCGAAACGTCAGCCATGAGGGCGAAAATTTGGCTGCAATTGGCTTGATATTTTCCTGACGCCATCCCCATTAAGCCTACAGCCGCAGATCTTCATCAATTCAACTGTTTTAAATAATAAACATGAAAACTTGATATAAAATAGAAATATTTCTAGAATACATGGCAACAGTTAGAGACTTTAATTTGCACAGCAGACGTTTCGTCGGTTCAAAACTTTGATTTGCGTTTTATTTGTTGCAGAGGATAGCAACTTCGGCCCAGAATGCAGCGTCAACGCCCAACCCAATTGAGGAAGATGTTGAATGAATAAATGAAGCGAAATGAAGTTCAAGAGAGGGAGGAAGAGAGATGTGATGAGATCCTCTCCCTCGTTCCTCGTTCCTCGTCTTCTCTTCATCTTCGTCTCTTCTTGTTGTGTTTTAGTAGAAAAAGAGAAAAAAATAAAAAATAAAAAGATGAGTATAAACAAAAAAACAAAAAAGGCACTGAAGAAAAGCAAAAAAAAAAAGTTGGCGCATTTTAAAATAAACTTTTCTTTCTCCAATGGCATCATTTAAAAAGAAATCTCTTAATCATAAACACCCCCCCCCCCTTCCCCCCTCCCCCACCCATTTTTTTTGTGTTGCATATAAATGATTTTTTTCTTTTTCTTTATTTCTCTCTTTTTCTTTAAATGATTAAATACAAAAACGTAGAAGGTGTTTTCCTTGTTTTTTTTTTTTTTTTTTTAGAATATGTTTGTATTAGAATATGTTTGTATTTACATTATATACATCATCAATCAATCAATTGTTAGCCAATGTTATATTCTATAATTATTATTATATATTAAATAATAATTAATCGATTTAAAAAATGAAATACTTTTATTTTATATCCAAATAAAGAGCACATTGTAGTTTATTTATTTATTAAAAACAAAATAATTTCATTCTTTTTTTTTTTTTTTTTTATTTAGGCCTATATCACCCAAGGCAGTGGTTTCCAAACTTTATGTTACAACGCCCCCCCCCCCCTCCGCATTTTATAAAATAATTGGGAACCGACCGGGTATTTCGCATTTCAGCCCAGTTTCCGGCCAAAAATCGCGCTTTCGGCCGTAGTTTCGTTTCAGCCAAAAAGTGGCCCGAACCTTTCGGCCGCCGAAACCAGAGTCTGAAAAAAAAAATGGGATGAGACTCGGCACGCAAAAAAAAAAAAAAAGAAGTCAAATAATTTGCACTTGAGGGAGAAAAAAAAATTTAGTCTCCCTAAAAAAAAGGTAAAATGATTTTCTACGGGAGGGAAAAAAAATTCAAAAAAAAAAAGGTAAGGTGAAAAAAAATTTTTATAGGAAATACAAGTTTCGGGTTTCGGTTACGGTTTCGGCCGAAACTAAGGTTGAGGCCGAATATTCGGTTTCGGTTTCGACTGAAAATCTTGTTTCGGTCCAACCCTAAAAATAATACAAAAAACAAAGATTTTTAATGTTAAAAAACTATTTCTTTTATTGCGTCGTTCCAGGCTGACGTTTCGGGCACTGGTCTAGGCCATCTTCAGAGCCAGAGACGAGAAATAAATGAAATTATAATTTTGAATGAAAAATGAAATTTTAATTTTAATTCAAAATTATAATTTCATTTCATTCTCGTCTCTGGCTCTGAAGATGGCCTAGACTAGATACTCGAAACGTCAGCCTGGAACTGCTAATAAAAGAAATAGTTTTTTAGCATTAAAAATCTTTGTTTTTGTTTTTATATTAATTTACAAAATTATAATTCTGATTTTCATTCAAATATAATTTCACTACTGTCTCTGGTCTGAAGAGGCCTTAGACCAGACCCGAAACGTCACTGAACGGAATAAAAGAAATAATTTTTTAGCATTAAAAATTTTTGTTTTTGTATTAATTTACAAAATTATAATTTGATTTTTCATTCAAAATTAAAATTTCATTTATTTCTCGCCTCTGGCTCTGAAGATGACCTAGACCAGTAGCCGAAACGTCACAATAAAAGAAATAATTTTTAAATATAAAATTTAAAAAATTTGATTTGTAATAAATAAATTGCAGCTTTCTAAGCCTTACAGTTTAGGCTGTGCGATGATGGTCAGTCAGTGAGTGAGTTCTCTCTTTATATCCAGTGACAGACACAAATGAGTCAATTTCAATTCTTGAATGTTGGATACGTTGATTACGTGGATGAAATTTTATTTTCTTTTTCAACTTGAGCAACTTCAATTCTCGATTTGTTTCAATTTTTATCACAGGAAATAATTTGAAAATGTCTGAGTGAGTGGCAAATATAATAGAATTCTTTTCTGGATTGTTTTTTGCTCGAGGATTGAAATTGTCAATTTTCTGACATTTCATTCATGTTTTCTATAATTTTAGAAGATCATCTACAAGTTATCTGAAAAAAAAAATTTTATTCTATTTAATAATATTCAATCGAAATTATTTAAATGTATAATATATTAATTCTATAATATTAAAAAAAATTACCTTTCAGCAATATCTACAAGAAGAAACATTCCATTACTTCATTGCTTAAAGAAAAATGCAAATGAAAAGATTAGAATCGATGGGCTCTGAAGTCAAATACAACTTTTCGGCATCGCTGGCTTTATATATATTTATTATAAAGTCAGATGTATAGTGAGCGCATCTTGCGTCCTAAAGAAAAAAAAAATTGAATTAGTATTGACTCTAATCAGTTAATTATGAGAATATCAAGTTAGTGTACTATTTACCTTTCATTTGCGAGATTTTTTCTCTTCTCTCACACAAATACTCATTAATTAAAAGTAAATATCAAAGAAATTATCTCTTTTAGTTTGCCGACAATAATTATCAACTTATGGGCAATATTTACTGGTAAATGTCTCAATTGTGTTATAATTCCTGAAATGAAAAAAAAATTTAAATTAGCCTCAGTTAATTTATAAGAATTATGAATTAGTGTTCTAATTTATTTATGTTTACCTTTAATTTCCCAAAAAATATTGAACATTTTCTCTCTTCTCGCACTTTTTTACACTCACATAAACACTAAATAAAAATAAACACCAAAAAAGATATCTTCATCTACTACAACAAAAAGTGTATGTAGTAAATGGAAATAAAGTCCTAAAGAAAAGCAAGAGGGTTTTAAATAATTAATTATACCCTTGCTTGTCGAATATATATATATTTGATGAATATATATATATATATATATATATATATATATATATATATATTAAACCGTAAAAGCCGGGAGTCTGAGGAAATCGTATCTGTGAGAATGAACGTGATTTTCGGATTACGAGCAAGCGAGTGCGGGGGCTGACGTGGAAGAGATCCTACCTAGCCTGCCTAACACAAAATACGAAGACAATAGCGACCCCGTCTCCACCATCAGATCGGTGGAGCCCTCGGGTCTGTCCCTAGCCTCAAGGATTGCAATTTGAACCCTCCAGGCTATTCCTGGAGAAACTGCACCCTTCCCTGACTCGCTTTACTCACAGAGCCACCTTAAACCCACCATCAAAGATACAAAAATACATCAGACTCCCGAGAGCGTCAACAAAAGACGTCTTTTCGCAAACACAAGAACACTTGGAACCTGGGCTTCGAACTTTCCATCAGATCTCCTTATGAACCGTTCATGGAAGGAATCAACGAGAATATCTTTCATTTTAGCTTTCCGTTTGGATCCTAAATTAAAAGAACAAATCAAGGCATCCTAACAAAACGAAAGAGCTAAAAGGCCCCTGAAGCTAACAACAACAACGAATATCCAACAGAGGGCTAAAATGAAAGTATTCACGTTGGTTTCTCCACTATTGGATTCACGAGGAGGAGCTAGCTACAGGTTCAGAACAAAATCCCTCTCGTTGGCTCGTTGGCATGGTGCACCCTCCACCCCCTCTAGATTTAAATCTTTAAACTACATTTAAGGTGTGAAAATAAATTTTCTAAATTATAAATATCGAAAAGTGAATACAATTAAATTTGTATTCGTTTAGCAATCATACCTTAAGCCCTGGGCATTAAGAAGATGATAATGAAATCCCGCGGCGGTAGAGGCTCTGTCTCTCTCTCTGTGTCAGCTGAAAAGAAGAACATCCTAAAAGCTAATCTAATCTATCCCCTTTAATATTCTTGCACCATGCATAATACCTTTGTTCTGTTGACCCTCAGGAATCTGTAACAAAAAAGAAAAAAGAAATTAGAATAAGATCATTTATATATTTTTGGATTTAAGTGTATATGTCTACAGAATAAAATATTTACCTCCTGAGGGGTTGACGGTCGCTCGAAGCCCCTTGCCTGGCCCTCGTAGAGCTGATCCAGTTGATTGCACTAGGTGAACACTTAACACTTAACACTGAGCACTGATCACAATTGCACTGGGGAAACACAAACCTGCAAAAGAGAAATTGTTTAAGATTAGAGGTCGAGCAAACTAATAAAATCAATTTTACTTTAAAGTTTAAAGGAGTCCAGCGCCCCTCGAAATAATGCATTCATTTCTCGCAAAAACTTTTTATTCTAATCTATAGTTTGATCCTTAATGAACGTATCTAGCTATAAAATGTATATGTACTTACCAAAATGTAGAACTTATAGGAATCCTGGCCCATGTGCCCTCTTGTCCATCCATCTCAAGCCCTCTCTGCACGACTAAAGGCGATGCAAACAAGCGCAGGTTCAACTAGAAAGAAAAAAAAAAGAATTACGAAAAATCTTCATCTCACAAGTAAAGATATATATACACACACAGAGAGATAATTTAGTAAATATTTGGCATAATTGGGACACCCGATGGTTTCCAATAGGAAAATTCACGATTTTACAAAAACATACGGCGATTTGAGTGTTTATCCAGGGCTGTCCATAATGTCCTCTATAAGGGTGAATTTATCAAAATCAATCAAAAATAAATATATATATATTTAAAAATCGGGTGGAATGAAACCAGCTTGTAATTAGATCACCTGGTCACTTTATATATATATTGGATTGGATCAATAGTGAGTCTTTTCATTATTAATAAATATAACATTTTTTTCTATTTTATTTGTTAAACTTTGAGTGAATCTTCAAGCACAAATTGCATACAAATAATAACTAAAAATGTATTTGAAAATCACAGGATTAGAGACTAAAAGTTGAACAAATAAAATAAAAGAGAAAATGTTTTTAATTTATTAATAATGAGAATCAGTGGAATCCAATATAAATTCATAAATGATTTTGATAAATCCATTCTCACCTCTTCAGATTATCATTTTTTATTTTAAATACAAAAATTGATTTTTTCTAAAAAATATATATACATGAGGATGTCAGCATTATAAATATTCGTTTAGTAATTTTAAAAGAAGCTTAAAAAGGGGAAAAGATGAATATTATCTGATTCCAAAAATGAAAACAAAACTATTTTGACATTTATTTTTTGCACATAAAAGCAAAAAAATATTTAGGATTCAAACTGCATCACAATAACACTTGCTATAAATTAATAAAACATGCTATCTATTTAAATTAGATTTAAGAGAATTTCAAGAATTAAGAAACAAGTGTAAAATGAATTATATTAAAATTTTATTACCTGTAATCTGTCAGTTTGATTTTGATAAATTTGGAACCCAGACTATATTTAAAATTCACTCACATTTAAGAAAATAATTAGAGAAATTAAAATAATGGAATGCAATCAAGGATTGTCAAAGAATATAAATAAATATGAATATGAAAAGAGAAGAGAAGAAAGGTTAACTGGGCAACTCACATACACATAAAATGATTTAATTTGTTAGAAATGAATATTTAATAATAAAATCATGCGAAAGGGGGTTAATTATCAAAAGAAATAATTATATTTACCTTTAAACTTTGCTGAAAATAAGGATGAGATGTTTCACGTTTAGGCGGGCGCAAATCACAAATTGACAGATCAGAGAAGCTGTCAAAATGGACGACCAACTCTTTGACAATTAATCATATTAAAAATTGCCAAGAGGGAAAAAATAATTTTTGTTTTTTTAAATTATTCCAACTTTAAAAAATAATTTAGAATAATTTTTTATATAA
>JAKCPI010017694.1:0-19813 GCA_023213315.1 Euborellia annulipes | reverse complement strand
TCATGTTAAATTTTCGAGATGTCGAGATTTTGAAGCCAACACGAGAAAACTGGCGGTATAGAACGTTCAGTCGGTTACACTAGATTTGTTTAGTATTTTTAGACATCTAATTAATAATAGGTAGTCAATAAAATATAAACAAATTTGAAGGAAACCAAGAACTAAGCTTACTAGGTAATATTACGTGGATGGGCAAAATTATTGAAATGGAATAAAATTTAATAAATTTTTTTGTAATATTGTTAGATCAAGGAATCGGAAAGAGGTTGGATAAGGCTTCATTAAAAGTTAAGGGTAGAGCGTCAGTTGCAGCCGTATTTCCCATTTTAAATCGATAGTATTGAAACTTGACAAAAGCAAAAGGAATAGAGGCATCAAAACTCGTTTAAGCACTGATGGAACCTATAAGCTATAAATTAAGAACCAAATATAACTTAAATCTCTTTCAATATTGAAAAAAAATTAATTATCGATAATTTGCCAGTTTTTACTATGACTCAATACCGAATAATAAGTCAGCTAATCTAACACTTTCATTCTAAGTTCTAAATGAAAATTTTATAAATTTAATCCTTTTGTGCCCTCGGGGCATGGCGTAGAAGGTTAGCGTGCTAACCTCATATACCAAACGTCGCGGGTTCGGACCCCAGGCAGTCCGATGATTTTATTTAAGCCAATTGGATACCAAATGGCTTAAATAAGGATGCCTGGACCCCATATATGTATATTTATTTAATAACGGATATCGTTTAAAGTCTTATATGGCCTGAGTTGCCGAAAGACTGTGTGAATGGAGTGTGTGAGTGTGAGTGTGAATGAGAAAAAAAAGTGTGAATGTTTTAAAAAAAAAAAAAAAAAAATCCTTTTGTTATTCTTGTATCTATGTAGGCCTATTATTAAAAAAAAAAAAAAAAACACCCTTTTTTTCCATTCGCACACATACACACAGTCTTTCGGCAAGTTAGGCCATATAGGACCTTAAACGATACGGTTGTTATGAAAATATCTATATTGGGGGTCCAGAGTCTTATTTAAGAAATGGCAAATAAAATCATCGGACTGTCTGGGATCCGAACCCTCGACCCTTGGTTTACGAGGCAGGCGCTCTACCAACTACGCCAAGACCGAGGGCATCTATGTATTATATCGTAATGACTTCATGGCTTTAAAGAATTTTTACTTTCTCTTACCTCTGTATATCTTCTCTATCTCTATATATAAGCCTATATAAAGAGAGATGTGACTAACTTACTAAGTGATGACAACGCCCAGCCTAAACTATAATACCTATAAAGCTGAAATATGGCATGTAGAGTCCTTTTGTGCCCAAGGCGTCATTTAAGAAGCGATTTTTTGAAATTCCAATTTTAATGGCACTAAATGGTCATTAATGGGTATTTTTTTGATTTTTAAATAATTCTTAAACAAGATGAGATATCAAACTGCTTTCTTCGCTAAAACCATCCTTAGATGAATATCTAAATTCATTGTTTCAGGGTTTTTTGAAATTCGGCCCCTAAGTACCCTAAATAGCCTTGAAAATCTTAAATATCTCAATTTGATCAAACTTTTATTAAAGAACTATCTAGGAAAAACAATAATCAAACAAAATTAGTATTGGTTATTTCAAAAAGCTAATATTCATTTATAGAAATCCTCTTAATCTCTTAATCAATTTTTTTTCCTTTTCTTTTCTTCTTAAGCGTTTCTTTTGTCTTCTAAATACTAAACAAACAAAATATTATACAAAATCAATCATGCAAATATTAGTCTTTTGATCATATATGTTTGACTTTTTTTTTAAAGAACAATTATTTACAATTTATCTAGCAATTAATTGAATAATGTTTGGCCAAAATATTAGTGATGGAGTGTATCATTAATTAATTTTGATTGGCTTGTCCTATCTAATAGATATATTATTAAATTAGTAAGCAATAAAGCAGGAACGTTACGAAAAGGGCTGAGGGTCCTAATAGGGAGGTTATTTAAGGGTGAGGTTCTAATTGAAGCCTGTCACAGAGCATAGAAACGGACTGGGTGGAAAATTAAACGGAACACATCTCAACCTGTCCCCTTCTAAAAAGACCTTTTCAAGGATATTAAATCAACGAAGAAGCGACGTGAACTTTTACGACGTGTTTCAAAACAGGAGATAAATATTCGAAGGAAATCAATTGAGCAAATACATTAAAATCTAGAGATTCAATTTTTTAAATAATAAATTATTTTGAATTTTCTTATCGTGATGTTGGTTAGAAGGAAGATGAGAGGTTTAATCCCCTACAAAAAATAATTTTCTGGAGGTAATTGTTTCGTAGCTGTAGATTTGGAAATTTGGGAGTCGCAAATCAGTCAAAGAAATAGAGTAAAATAACTTATACATCTATTTATTTTTTCTGTCAACGTTTCGAGGAGAGGATGTTGCCTTCATCGGGACAGTCAAAGTTTCATATAAATTACTGTTGATTGTATGATTGAAATTCTCAGTTAATAACAACCTTTAAAAGTTACATGTCAAAATTTCATGATATTTCGACATTGTATCATTCAGTTACAGTGGTTTGAGTGACGCTACTTTTTCTATTTTCAAAATAATGAAAAAAAGAAAGAATTTCCTGTGTTGATAAAACATTGCTTTTTAATGGGAAAAAATTCCAAGCACGGTGAATCCTGGGTGACCCAAAGGAATCAGGGTGTTGTGTCCCCAGATAGCCAATGGTATTTATCATAAAATATAATGCATTCAAACCACTAAATGGCCTCAAGGGCAAAAAATGGAATAAAATATCGTAAGACGGAGCAGAGTCCTGATGACATTTTTCAAGCCATCGCTGAGTTTGAACGGTATTTATTCTCATTAACAACCAATGATTTATCAAAATGAAATTCGAATTTTTCATTGTTTTGAAAATGGCAAAAGTAACGTCACTAAAACACATTGTATAGTCAAATTTTGGAAACTGACTTCTAAAAGTACTATACCAACTCAGAATAGTATAAATTTGTCATTTAAGGCGCTGATGTTAGTCCCGAGACTTATTGATGTGATATTGTTGTCAATGGAACTAGAAATAGAATTAGTTCGTTATCTAGAAGAAAAGGCAAGAGGAGGATATAGATCGGAAATTTACTTCACGGGGATAACTTTAAATATCTACGTCCAAAAGTCGGATGGGTTTGAAATGAGTGTCTTCATGTAAGAAATTATCTCTAGTGAAAAGAAAATTAAAATAATAAGTTACTAATACCTAATAAGTAAATAATAAGAGAACGACCTTCACTAGAAACGTCGACAGCAGAAAAAAATAAAAAGTTTTTATTTTCATTCTTGGCTGACTCATCGTCTCCGTAATTAATTTTTTACTTTATCTTGCCTATTTATATGCAATATATAGTAAGTAGGTCACAAAAACTGAAAATCGGAATTTCTACGGAAATACACGCTTTGAGGAAGGATCTTGAGTCTAAAAAAAAGTGCTTCTTCTTATATGGTCTGTCTGTGTTAACAAAATTAGAATTTAAGTAAAATGATACTCTGAGTAATTTTTTTATGAATAGGCCTATTTATAATGACAAAATAGAAGGTTTCTAGTTTCATAAAGGGTTGACAATCTAACCCCTTTATGAAGTGATCTTTCAGTCAATCTGGATCTGATTGATGGCCTCCCCTCAATTGAATTGGAGATGTTGGAGCCCCTCTTGGGTCTTTGAAAGGTCCCGGATGTTCTGAATGCATTTAATGTCCTCTAACACCTAAATGTCACTCGAGATGATTCGATTGTGTGTAGGTTTAAAGGCCGTCTTACGAATGAGAAGTGGATTCTTTCTCAAACCAAATTTACCATAAAGAAAAGACAACTGTTGCGTCTAGGGGAGGAGGACTTCCGGTCTGGCAGCCAACCGACGGAACCCCAACCCACTACTCTCAGCAGGTGTCCTTCCCACATTTAAATCAGCTAATTTTAACAAACGTACAAATGGTCTTTTAAAACTAGATGTGACCAATAGATAACTAAGTATAAATCATCATTTATGCCAATTAATTTTTTTCTAGATTAATTTTTATACTTTTACAATGACGGTTAATCAGAGAAATAATTTTAAAAAATCTGGTGCGTCTGGTCGCAAGGCACACAACTTTCTTACTACTCGGCAAGAGAAAGTTGTGCACCGTGCTTGTCACACCAAATTTTTTGTGTCGAGCTATATTTAGTTGCCCTTAGCACCTAAGTTGCAAACTTGACCTAGATTCATAGATGCTTCCACATCAGTAAAGTGTACTTGAAACAATTTTCACGAAAAATTTCACTGATATACTATTTAAAGAGCATCTAAAAAATATTTGATTTATGAATTTTAATCAAAATCGTTGGAGCGAATTTTGAGAAAATAAAAAAAAAAAACTGAAAAAGTACATCAGTAAAGTACTAATACTTTTTGGCCGATTTTGTTTTAACAGTTGGTGTGTATTATTATACATAAATTGTTTGTATAAAATACAATGCAATGTTTAACAGTCTAGGTATATATTAAACTTGGCGCATCGTATATACCTAGACTGCATTGTATTTTGTACAAACAATTTATGTAGGCCTATAATAATACACACCAACTGACAACTCTGCAATATCACTCAATGCTTTGTCATTTGAGTTCACACTGTATGTTCCAGTTATATATTGTTTGTAAATATTTAAATAATTTTATTGTTATTTTTCCAACTGTACAATGCTTTCAGCTCGAAAAATGGACTGATGATGGTTATATTTCATTAAAACCAAAACTGTTTCATAAACAGAGAGTTTTATATCGTGGAGACTGATATCCTGGCTGCCTGCTCCTGTTACCTTTTGTTTAAATACAACAGCCACTTTAACCCTTTAGGCCCTCGAGCTTGACGTAGTTGGTAGCGCACCTGCCTTGTATACCAAAGATCGAGGTTTCGGATCCCAGGCAGTCCGATTTTATTTAAGCCATTTGGATACCAAATTTTTTTTATCGAATAAAGTCCTAAATGGCCTAAGTTGCCGAAAAGACTGTGTGTATGTGTGTGTGAATGGGAAAAAGTGAAAGTGATTTAAAAAAAAATATAGGGTAAGAGAAAGTAAAAAAACCCTTTAATTCAGTCACTTGAAATGTTTTAGCATTGTTTAAAAGAAAAATAAAGCTTTTTTATGTTAAAATTAGATTACAAGGTCACTTCCACTAGAATAATTAGTAATTAAACTATACTATAAAAACTCGATTATTCTGACTAATTGAGAATAGAGAGTGTTTCCAAGGCGAGCTTTGCGGCTAGTAATCTAATAAAGATTCTTGTAATTTAAAATCGTTTAGATAAGATACAAAAAAAAAAAAAAAACAATTGTATTATATTTTGAAATTTAATACATTTTGATTGATCACCTCAGTGCTTTATAAAAAGATGGAAACAAAAGACACCAAAATGACAATCAGTTTTCGTAAGATAAGAAAGGAATAAGAACTGAACTGAATGGGGATGCTATCTTGACAAACGAAAAGTGAAGAATGGAAATGTGATACTTTTAGGAAAAGAACAGAAACAAATAAGGAATATTTTAATAACAAAATGAACATAAATACATATCCTTTGAGTCGTTTCATATGCCAACCTTTTTGTATAATTTTTTGAAGGGGGGTATCAAATTTACTTCAAATTACAATTTAGATTATATTTCTCCAATTAAATTTTTATAAAATGACTACTAGTTTAATTTGCATTTTGTTTTTTGCTTCGCACCCTCCTGGTTTGGGAAAGTTTTAGGTAATCATACAAATTTCCAACTTCCACATTTTTTACGTTTTGATATTCTCTGAGTCCAAAAACTTGATATTGCATTGCCTGTCATAATCTTAAGCGACAGACTGGATTATGAACTAATTTCAATGAAACTTGAAATCTTATGAGTAAAGTAAAGACCGGACAAAAAAAAGCACAAAAATATGGAAAAAAGTCCTTAAAGAAACTCCGGATTTGTGATATAAAATGAATTTATTATGAAATTTCAAAAAAAAAAAAAAAAAAAAAATTAGGAATAATGCCGGATGCGCTAGGGCTCCTATGTCGGTATTGAGGGGTGCCAAAGGCTTGATGCGCCTGGGGCGGGAGGGCTTGCCCCCCTGATACGCGGATAGGTTACAGCTTAAGTACAAGTATAAAAATTATGGAGTTAAATTTTTACTAACATAATACTTTCCCTATTATATGTATATAATATTAAACTTTGAATTAATTGCTTTTTCCTATAAACGACGAGGCCAGTTCGGACCCCGGCAATCTGATCAATATTTATTTAAATCATTTGAATACCAAATGGTATTAATTAACGTACCTAGAACGAAATAATATTTGTATCGTTTCAAAGTCCCGAAAATAATTAAAAAGATTCCTATAACTAGGCGTACACTAGGAAGATGGAAAAATAAAATATTTTTCAATTTTAAAAGATAGATTGAGAAATTTAAAATTAATAATAAAACATAAAGCATACATGTTAAAAATGATAAATTTTTCTAATAATTAAAATATTTTATATATGAAAGATGCCCCCTCCTTTAAAACCTTGGGTGATTATTTATTTGACTTTGAGCTATTAACCCAGTTCCATCAACATATACAAGAAATTCCCACCTTAATGACATAATATTTATTATTAATCGATTAAACTCTATTTCTTGAGCTGAAAGACTTGTTTTAAATGCGATAAAAAAAAAAAAAATTCAGGCTTGTAGCTTCAATGACTAACAAGTTGTCCGAGGTTCGGATCCCATCTAAGGCGGTTGAATAACTCTATATCTAAAGATCCTTTCACTTAAAGCTGTCAAATTTTGTTTTTCTTTATATTCATTCACACGAAATAACTGTTAAATAAAAATCTTTCCTCACAGTTTTTTTTTTTTTTTTTAAATATCGCTCTTGTTTTTATCAGGATTTTTATGAGAATCTTCAGAATTCACTCTGAATGAATCAATTTATTAAAATTCTTATAAAAATGCCTGAATAATTTGTACCGTATCGCTAGCTCCTGACTTCTTGTTCCTGTGTGTATGTGCCTGTTCTCTCGCTGATTGGCTAAAGTTACAGGAAGTGAAGTAAGAGAGGGAAATTTAAAACTTTAAGTCAGAGAGGGAAATTTAAAATTTTGCAATTGCTCGCTGAAGGCGGCGGGCTTTACCAATTGTATTAATATACTATGTATAGTCTAAAGCAGGGATGGCCAACCCGCGGCCCACTTTGAACATTTCTGTGTCCCGCGCGGTTCATCACACGTTTATATAATATATTTATTTTATAATGAAGAGATAAAGTCAGCCAAAGCAATTTTATCTTGCTTTATTGAACAACAATGTCAACATTTCGGCCTATAATTCCTGCCTCCATCAGGACATGTGTTTTGTTTGCCTCGAGCTTAGAGGGGCATCTCCTGACATAAATGAGCACATTCGTCAGATGACTTGACTTCTGGTTCAAGAGTGGCCATCCCATCTCTCAACTAAGAGTCCTTCTAAGCTCAAGGCAAATAAAACACATGTCCTGATGAGGGCCGGAAGAATCGGCCGAAACGTCGACATTGTTGTTCAATAAAGAAAAAAATAATTTTTTTATCTTCATTATAAATTATACATTTAGTAGAAGTGACTCCTTGTAATACATTTATACTAATGTATACCGATGCACTGGATAGGCTGGAGTTCCCAGGTTCGATTTCCGAGGGAAACGTTTGGCACGGCATCAATATAAATCTTTCAACGGCTAATCTATTTTGTTTTCGATTCGCTTTTGCTTTCTCTTACCTATATGGTTCCAGCAGTTTTTCAATGGGAATATGTTCAGGAGAGTTTACTTGCGTTAACTATTATTAACACCAGAGTCTGTACATTTCCCCATTTACGATTTCTTTATATTTGAGTAGGCTATATCGTATCTGCAAAAACTCCTTAAAATTTTTTACTTTTAATTCTCATTTAATTTTTACTTTTCTTCTCTATATATATGTTAATATATAGAGAGAGAAAGTATTGGTTCATGTCAAAATTCGATGTCGAGATTTTGATGATCTTACGTTTTGAGGTCCCCTGAATCCAAAAAAGTGATTTTCGCGACATGGTCTGTCTGTGGGTGGGTGGGTGGGTGGGTGGGTGTGGTGTGTTCAATTTTAAGGATGAAGGAATTGAGCTAGGAGGTTGAAATTTTATATTTAAGTTAAACACCCCCGGGACCGGAAAAATAAGCTTTTAATCAAAATCGGCCAAAGAGTACTAGTACTTTACTGATTCACTTTTTCAGTTTTTTTCGATTTTCTCAAAATTTGCTCCAACGATTTTTTTTAAAATTCAAAAATCAATTATTTTTTAGATCTCAATCAAATGTATATTCTCATTTTGCGATTGAAATCTTCTGAGACCACTTTACTCTTGTACTTCATAGGGAAGATAGGAGAAATGGTTGCCATGGTAACAAAATATAAATATTTTCCCATACTTATAAATTTTACATCTGAATTCAAATGTTCCGTACTGCCGGGAACTAAATACATGTCGACACAAAAAATCTGGTGTGACAGCACAGTACACAACTTTCGATTACCGAAGGTAAGAGAAAGTTGTGTGCTGTGCGCAGTCACACCAGATTTTTTTTCATATTACTCCTTTAAATTTAAACATTCATGAATATTCTCTTGAATATTTTTATTGATTAAACAAAAGATACTATTGATATTCAAATTAAATCTATATCCAGTACCTATCCAGTAGAAAAAAAATCATTCTATAATGTGAATAGTTTATGCATCGCTCACCTTTAAAGTTATTAATGAAATTAGTATATAATAATGGCTCGTTATATTAATTAAATTTTTTCTTTTAGTAAAATTAACCAAATAATTTAAACCACTTTTTTTTTAGTAATAATTTCTAAAACCTTTAAACTGTCGAAAATTACAAGGGCGATGTATCTATTCATGTATTTCTTCTATAAAATTTACCATAGATAAAATTAGCATAAAATTTATTTCCCATGAGTCGGATAAAAAGCCGACCGACCCCTCGCTGGACTAATTTATTTTCCTATTTTTTAAAGAACTTTATAAATTAATAATAAATAACACAGGGCAACAAAAAGAAACTTTTTGTTTGTTGACTGAGTATTTGAAGATATTTTTGGTTATTTGGGTAGCGCTGATTCCAAAAATGCCATCAGTTTCGCCCCCATCACTTCAGATTTTAGAGTTATAAAGAAAATAAATTTTTCGTTAAAAATAAATTTTAATAGAAAATGTTCTCTAAAGCCGCTCTAATTTTATATTACCTGGATTTTAAAAAAAAAAATCTGCAAATAATTATAATACATATAAATTTTAAGATTCAGCCGAATCGGAGATCATTTAGACGTGCCGCAAACGGCTAAAAGTTTAGAAAAATCAATTTTTTTTCAGTTTTTTTTGCTTTGGTCATCTCTAATACAATTTTAGGTATCCCTGAATGAAAAAAAACATATATTTACGATATTCTATAGTTCTATGGCTTTCTAAAAATTATTCATTCGTAAAAATCTGTTAATTATTAATCTGTTAAATTATGAACAAAAACGTCATCAAAGAAAAAACACAAGTACACTAGCTAGGAGGGAAATTTTATATTTAAGTTAGACACCCCTGGAGCGTGAAAATAAGCTTTTAATCAAAATCGGTCAAAGAGTACTAGTACTTTACTGATGTACTTTTTCAGTTTTTTTTTTCGATTTTCTCCAAATTTGCTCTAACAATTTTGATTAAAATTCAAAATTGTTTGAAGGCCACTCTACTCTTGTATTTCATAGGAAAGATAGGAGAGAGGGTTGCCATGGTAACAAAATATAATTATTCTCCCATACTTATAAATTTTACATTTTGAATTTTAATTTATCGGTGGAAACTAAATATATATGTCGACAAAAAATCTGGTGTGACAAGCACAGAACATAACTTTCGATTACCGAAGGTAAGAGAAAGTTGTGTTCTGTGCGACCAGTCACACCAGATTTTATATAATCAAATTCCTAATTAATTGCAAAAAATAAAATGATATAATTTTAAATAATAATAATATTAGCATTAATTTTTATTAAATCTAACAAAAATAATATATGAATGAAATTAGTCATTATAAATGATTTGATTGTTGTTGGCGATCACAGCGCCAATGATGTCTTTCCTCCCGGCAAGTTGACCAATCAATCAGTCTAAAGAGAATCGTCGAGTTTAACCACGCGATTCCGGGAGTGCGAAATGTATTGTGAATTTTTATTTATTTGTGTTTAAGTTAGTGTTTGTTTAATACTTCCGGGATGTGTTATGTGTTTAATAAGTGTTTGAAAATACCAAATGGAGATGAGTTTTGGAAAATATCAAATGGAGTTGCGAATGCAGTGCAATCACAACGGTGAGTTGAGATCCTTTTATTAAAGCAAATGGTCAAAAAGATGGCGAAGTCTGTTTGATCGAAATTCGAATTAATTTCATTTTTAGTAATATCTACAATTATTTAGTGATATTTGACTACATTTTTTTATTTTTTAATGGTCTCTCTCCCCTCTCTTTAAGCCATTTATATTTATTTACAATCATTCTCTCATATACATATGCTGATTATCAGATTTCTTAATTCATTGAGACCCATCAATTTGGGCAATGAATATAATACAAATACAAGACACACACACGCGGGCGCTTACACTCAACAGCCATGAGCTTTCGCGCGCCCGCGCTCACATACACACACTTACACAAACCTGAACTATTTGGCGCCGTGCTCACACACATACACACTCATACTAATACGCGCGTTTTCGCGCGTCGCGCTCACTCACATACACACAGACAAACACTCACACAAACATGGGCTTTCGCGCGTCGCTCTCACAGACACACATATACAGTGACGATATATATATGTAAGAGAAAGTAAAAATTAAATTAATATCACACAAAATTCTTGCCTGATGGTTGAACTGAAATAATATTGAATTCAGCATGAAAAATATTTCTACAATCTCATAATTTTCTTAATTCTTGTGAAAGAAAAATAAGTTCATTTTTTTCTTTAACAAGACTGTGAGTGTTTTTTTTATTGGTGAGGCCAAACATCCCATGACCCCCGGGAATCGAACCCAGGATCTTCGCCTTTCCGGGGCATAGGCATGCTGTCCATTGCACGAGGCCACCGGACGCTGGACCTGCACCAATAAAACTCATTCATTTTTTTCGACCAGTGAGTGCACTTGTGTTTTTTCTTTAATGACGTTTTTGTTAATAATTTAACAGATTATTAATTAACAGATTTTTAAGAATGAATAATTTTTAGAAAGCCAGAGACCTAGAGAATATCGTAAATATATCTTTTTTTTCATTCAGCGCTACCCAAATACCCAAGAATAGCATTAGCTCAGTCAACAAAATCACTGTTGCCCTGTGTAATCGAAGAGATCTGAGCAAAATTAATTATTTTATATCCTTGAGGATTTTACTTTGCTAAATGTGGTTAAAAGGTGAAAGTGAAAACATTTTTTTTTATCAAAATTCCTTATCTATTATCGATGTATAAATCTGCACTTAATAAACATCAGTTCTAAAATCTCCAATATATCCTAAAAAAATAAAAATGTTTATTACTTTCATCTTTTTGTAAACTCCAAGTATAATACGGTATAGACCTATTAAATAAATATATAGTTTCATTGAAAAATAAACATGCTTATTATAAAAAAAAAAAAAAATTTTAGATTATGGAAAATTGTTCAAACAGCAAAACGCTCATCACTTAGTTTTCTGGGAACGACATCGGTGGAAAAAATTCATGCGGCTAGATCATATTTGATTTTAACTGTGGGGTACCACAATAGTAAAGAACTCCCCTTTAGTGTAGGTACTTTCCCGTTCCAAGCGACATAAATTTATTTCATTTGAATTGAATATCAATCAATTGAAATAATAAGGGAAAGGGCCTTAGATACAGAACAAGTCTTTAAAAAACATATCCGAATATTCTTATACTTTTATTTTATTTAGTAAACAGAGGCGTCATTTGGGGGAGAGGGGGGCATTTGCCCAACCACCCAAGGGCTCCGATTTTTTTTTTTAAATTTATATCATTCTAAATAAAATGTTTAAAAATATATCCACGAGTATATTAACTGTACAAAATTAAACAATTAATTTAATTAAATATCTTTTGGCCAAATTTGAGTACCTATTTGTAAGTAAGTTTTAAGAAAAGAAAAAGTAGAAATGACACCACTGTTAGTAAAGCCTTCAGATTGTAAGTCTATTTATAAATAGAAATAATTAATTATCCCTATAGCTATATTCCATTAAGATGAATTTGTAAATTACATAAATATGGCGACAGCGTGTCGTGACGTGAAAGGTGCAAACCTCTTATTGCCACTAAAAAGCTCTTATTTTAAAAGGGAAATTACAATCTTTAAAGAATTTTTAATTTATTTTAAATTAAAAAAAAATTAAGCTAAACAAAAAAAAAAAAAAAAAAAAAAAAAAGCGAGAGAGAAAAATTCCCTCAACTTTCATTAAAATGATTTTAAAAATCTGGTGTGACTAGTCCCTCAAAGGAACCTAACTTAAATGTAATTATAATCTGGTGTGACTGGTAGCACAGCGCACGACTTTCTCTTCGGTAATCGAAATCTGTGTTCTGTGCGTGTCCCACCAGATTTTGTGTGTCGACATATATTTAGTTTCCGACACTACTACAGTACATTTGAATTCCAGATGTAAAATTTATATACTTGGGAAAATATTTATATTTTGTTACCATGGCAACAATTTCTCCTATCTTTCCTATGAAGTAAAAGAGAAGAATGTGCTTCAAAAGATTTCTTTTCAACTTTTCGTTCTCGAGATATTTTGTTCATAGACAGACCATGTTGAGAAAACCACTTTTTGGATTCAGAGGACCTCAAAACGTGTATATCCATCAAAATCTCGACATTAAATTTTTGACCTGAATCCACTACTTCCTCTCTCTATATATATTACATATATAGGTAAGAGAAAGTAAGAATTGTAATGAAGAGATGAAGATATCAGTCAAATTGGAATTCTCTAGGTTCAATAAAAATCCCAGAATAAGACGTTTCGGCCTGAATTTTTTAGGCCATCTTCAGTTTGGGAATTATACACATCACATCACAGCCTAACTTCAAAAGCAATTATTATAATGAATTATGATTGGAGATATCAACTAATTAGGAATTGCACTAGGTTTTTTAATTTATTTAATTCAATCAATAAAACTCTCAGAATAACACGTTTCGGGATAAATTTATTGGGCCATCCTCAGTTATTGGACTCGCTGATTTCTCTCTCTTGAGGCACTCAACCAAACTTTTTTAGCAGCATGTTGATTCCGATAATGTCGAGAATTAGGTCGAATTTTTAAATGTTTACAATACTTTCTATATATCTATTCTTCTTATATGAGAAAGTAAACGTACATTTATTTTATTTCCTTGAATATACAGCAAACAATAAAAAATGTCTGATTTAATTTAAATTCTTGTCTTGGTTTATGATTTCTGTGCCGTCTCCATTGATCAACTCAACTTTTTGTTAAAGAGGGTTGGTTGGTTGGTTGGTTTGTTTATGGAACGTTCCGCATGGACGCCTCTGGCACTCGAACATTAGTTCCTTAAAATTTCCCTGCTCATTTTCTCATTTCTTTTTTTTTTTTTCTTGATAAAAAACACCCATCCTAAAAATCCTCACAACTTTATATACTCGTAAATATAAATGTTGAGTTGTTGTCTTCTTTAAAATTCATTAAAAGACTTTTTTTATATTCAAATTTTTTTTAATATTCTTATATTAAGAATAATAAATAAGGGAAAAATAATTTTATTATGAAATTGCCATTGTTGGTTTACCTAATTGATTTTAAAATAATAATATTACTTGCTCTAACTTTTTTTACTTTAACATCTAATCTACCCATATATCGGTATTAGGAATGAAACGATACCACTGAGGTATCGATACTTTTACTCGATACCGGTATCGGTCGCAAAGTATCGAGTACCTACTCGGTATCGATTGAAAAGTATCGATACTTACTCGTATCGGTCAATTTTTTCGTACAATTAAAGATAAACAAAAAGAGCAGTAAGTACTGTTATTATCAAGATTCCCAGGAACTTTGCAGTCAGGAGATTAAATAAAAATCTTTTATTTAATTTCTATTTGCCGACATTTCGTTCGCCAATCACGACCTTCTTCATCGGAGACTTCCGAGTGGCAAGGATGTGATAATATTTTTGTACATATCAAAATAAAAAGAAAATGTATATAATTTATTAAAATAATTAAGATCGTGTATAATTGACAATATTGCCCTGATGAAGGTCGTGATTGACGACCGAAACATCGGCAAAAATAAATTAAATAAAAGATTATTTTAATTTAATCTCCTGGGTGCAAAGTCCCTGAGAACCTTGATTAAATCTCCACAGCAATAAATAATCAAGTTCTTAAAAAAAAAAACAAAAAACGACGACTAAGAAAAAAGTTCAGTTTTAGAGATACTACCCAAAAATAATAATTTTTCAAGGTGTTTCCCTGTTAAACACTCCTATAATAAAAATTAAAATACGGTGGTACAAACCAGTTCATTTATTTCTATTGTGAATAAGAACAAATGGACGTAAATGTTCTTCCGACCTAACTAATCATCGCGTACGTGGACCGAGTATCGATACGAGTATTTTTGACCGATACTTACTTGGTACTCGATCTCCAAAGTATCGATTCCAAAAGTACTTGGTATCGAAAGAAAAGTATCGAGTATGTACTTGTATTTACTCGTATCGTTTCATCCCTAATCGGTATTATTTTATTTCGTAGGATCTCATGTGAATCTCCTCTCTCAGCGATTTATCCCCCTATCCCCCTCTACCTGCAACCCTGGACCTAATCTCTTTATCTATTTATATTTACCCAATGAATTGCCTTTCCGTCGTGTAGTACAAGTCTGAAATTTTTTTTTCCCCATCGTAAGAATATCAGAAATATAACCCCACTACTATAATCGATCCCACTTTTACTTTCTCTTACCTATATATGAATATATATAGAGAGAGAAAGTATTGGATTCATGTCAAAAATTCGATGTCGAGATTTTGAGGGATATACACAAGTATCCTGAATCCAAAAAAAATGATTTTCGCGACATGGTCTGTCTGTGTACCTGTAGTCTGTCTATGAACAAAATATCTCAGAAACGAAAAGTTGACATTTTATATTTAAGTTAGGCACCCCCCTGACACGTGACACGAAATTTTTGAACAAAATCGACCAAAGAGTACTAGTACTTTAATGATGTACATTTTCAGTTTTTTCAATTTTCTCAAATTTTGCTCCGACGATTTTGACTAAAATTCATAAGTCCAAATTTTTTTTTTTTGAGGGTGTTCTTTAAAATGTATACTCTCATTTTGCCATTGAAATCTTTTGGAGCACACTCTACTCTTGTACCCTACCTCCATAGGAAAGATAGGAGAAATTGTTGCTTGGTAACAAAATATAAATATTTTCCCATATAAATTTTACATCTGGTATTCAAATGCACCGTAGTGTCGGAAACTAAATATATATTGACACAAAAAATCTGGTGTGACAAGCACAGAACACAACTTTCGATTACCGAAGGTAAGAGAAAGTTGTGTGCTGTTGAGACCAGTCACATCCGAGGGCTTTTTTGTTTATATCCAAAATATAAACATTCTACAACAGTTTAGGGTCCCGTAAATACAACTACTTTGGCCTCGAATATTTGAAAGTAAAATTAGAAAATGCATGCCATACATATTTTTTTTCTAAACCATTGATTTACTTTATTTTTTTCATAAATAAACATCAAAATCATAAAAAAATTTAATCATTGACATTTAGTTTTAAAATAGTTTTTAAAAAAATAAACTTTATGTTAATAAATTATCTTTTAATATAAAAAAGAAAATCTGGGAGTGAATGAACGACTTAGATGAGCTTTTAGGTGGAATTTTTTTTTTTTAAAGTTGTGGCGATGGCCAATAATCAAATCCGCCGGGAAAATCAAGTCACTAATTTGACTAATTAGTCCTTTGTTGAAAAAATAATTAATTTTATATAATCAAGTATTGTTGTCATTGTTTTAAGTAAAATAAACAAACCCTTCATGAACACGCCTCTCTTATTTTAATTATAAGGAATATTACTTTAAGTTTATAGTAAATTCCCATAAAAGTGGTGACCCCGACGAACCCGACGACGCCGACGACCATAATTAAATAAAAAAATTCAAGTAAGCCGAAAAAAACAAAATAAAAAAATGCCGGACGAGGAGATACCGCAAACTTCAAATGCACAGGCAAGTGAAATCTCACATATTTCTATCAAATTACCCCCCTATTTGGAGGAAAAATATTAAAGTGTGGTTTGTGCGGGTCGAAGCCCAATTCGCCACGGCCAATATTACGAGAGAAATAACAAAATTTAACTACGTTATTGCGTCATTAGACTGTGATGTGGCCGAAATGATATCGGACATCCTTTCACGGCCAACTTCGGGTACCCCCTACACCGATCTAAAAAATCGGCTGATACAAGAATTTGAAGAATCGGAAGGGAAAAAAGTTAACAAACTTTTAAGAGAATTGGAGTTAGGAGATAAAAAACCCTCCCAACTATTACGAGAAATGCGATCGTTAGCGGGGACCCAGGTCAATGACGATTTTTTAAAAACATTATTTTTACAAAGGCTCCCAATAAACGTCCGTTCAATTTTAGCCACGAGCAAAGATGAATTGGATAACCTGGCGGCAATGGCCGATAAGATTATCGAATTTTCGGGAAATCCTCAATATATAAATGCTCAATCAAACAAAGTCGAGGGTATAGTAACGTCGGAAAACGATAGACTCTCGCGATTAGAAAAACATATAGAACAATTGACCGCAACTATTCAAGAATTAAGATTTCGCTCAAATTCGCGCTCACGTTCGAGAACCCCGGGGCCCAACAGTAATAATAATAAAAAATATGTTGGTATCACAGGAAATTCAGGGACCAAGCCAAAAAATGCTTACAGCCATGTATATGTCTTAGTAATATAAGGTAAAATTAAAAGAACGTGTAGAATTAAATTATAACATTTTATTGCGAGACAAGAATATCAATAATAAATAAACAATCAACAATGAATGACGTCATCCCCGAGGAGATCTAGGTGGCGCCTACTTCCCTCCGCCTCCAGGTGGCTTCGCTTATATATATCATACCTTCCCGTTTAATTTGAAGTTATGGGCTGAATCTACAGGGAGGCTTACGAGGTCTCGTCGATCTTCTTAACCCTTCCTGAGACTCTGGAGGAATGGTCGATCTCAAACCTTCTTGAGACACTGGAAGTGGGGTAACCGGAACAGACGATGACGGTTGGGCAGATATTGAGACTGGCGTGCGAGAGGGAGTGAAACTTGGCAGTGATCCCGAGGAACAGGTAGCGGCGGCATCCCTAAGATGAGTGGCCAGATTATCGTTTAGACTTGTGTGCGAATTCCCTCCTTGTAACCACCTTTTGCGTATTTGGTTCTGATGGCGCACCTTCACCCCCTTCTCGGTCTTCACCTTGAACATAATATGCCCAAGATGTTCAAGGATCTCTCCCGGAACCCAGAACTCTTTATTTATGGCATAGTATTTTATAAATACTGGGTCTCCAGGCTTGAACTTGTTAACAACTTCTTCCTTCTTGGCCGATATATGCTGTCCTGCTACTGGCGCCATCAAAGACAATTTTATGCGCGGTTGTCGCCCATGCAGCAATTCTGCTGGTGACTTATTATTTATTGACGGAGTAGTTCTGTATGTTATTAATAATCTTCCCAATGCTGTGTTTATGTTCTCTCCATTACTGCAGGCCTTCTTCATAGCTTCTTTAAAGGTACGTACGAATCTTTCAGCTTCGCCGTTGGATGCCGGATGAAATGGTGCTGTGGTGAGGTGAGTGATATCGTTTTCTTTACAAAATTGCCCAAATAATTTGGATGTAAATTGGGTGCCATTGTCGGACACTATTGTGCTTGGTAATCCTTCTATTATGAAAATTTTCCTAAGAGCATCAATTGTGTTATTTGTAGTAATACTGGACATTGTTAGTACATAAGGAAATTTGGAGAAGGCGTCAACTACAATCAACCACATTTTACCCATAAAGGGACCAGCAAAATCAATGTGAATCCTTTCCCATGGGTGGTTAGGAGGAGGCCATGAGATATATTGGGTTGGTGGATTAGGTTTATTTTCTTGACATGCCTGACAATTTCTCGAAACGTCCTCAATATCGGTGTTTATGGTTGGCCACCAACAATACCTTCTTGCAATTTGCTTCATCCTAACAATTCCCCAGTGACCCTCATGAAGCAGTTCGAGTACCTCTTTCCGCAGGCTTTTCGGAACGACAACTCTCGAATTTTCGTTTTGTAATACCAGTACTCCACAGTGTACTGAAAGTGCAAACTGCCTGTTGTAGAATGGTTTTAAATCATTATTATCAATGCTTTCTGGCCAACCATTCTCGACGTAATAAAGGACCTGAGCTAATAAGGGGTCAGTCAAGGTATGGTCCTTTAAAATTATAGGCGTTATTGGAAAATTGTTAAGTTCACTACTTAACTCCTCATGTATAAGAAGGCAGGCTTCTTCTGATTTATCAAATGTTAGATCTGGCCCAATGGGGAGCCTCGATAAAGCATCGGCATTAAGGTGCTTGTTCGTAGGTCTATATCGAATCGAATAATCATAGCCCATTAGGAGAATAGCCCAACGTTGAAGACGTTGTAAGGTAGTCACTGGTAATTTTTTATTTGGATTAAAAATTGTCACCAAGGGGTTTATGATCAGTCACAATTTCGAAATGTCTCCCATATAAATAATGATGAAATTTCTTAACACCAAATATAATTGAGAGAGCTTCCTTTTCCAATTGGCTATACCCTATCTCATGTTTATTCAAGGTCTTTGATGCGAAAGCAATAGGCCGTTCGAGTCCATTAATTTCCTTATGGGAAATTACGGCTCCAATCCCATTGGATGAAGCATCCGTTGCTAACATTAAAGGTGACTCTGGCCTATAATGGGATAAAGAAGCAGCATTGGCTATAAAATTTTTCAAACGTTGATAAGATTCTTCTTGCAATTTATTCCACACAAATTTAGCATTCTTCTTCCTTAGTGTATTCAAAGGACCAGCCACTTCTGAAAAATTTGGCATAAATCTATTATAATAATTGACTTTCCCTAAAAAGGATTGTAGCTCTTTTTAGATTCTTTGGTCGTGGAAGGTTTTTTACAGCTTCCACTCCTGAAGTGGAGGGGACGCAGTCGCCTTCTCAAGAGAGAATAAAAGCCCAGATACTCTACTTCTGATTTAAAAAAATCACACTTTTTTATGTTACACATCGAAGTCCATGTTCTTCTAATCGTGAAAATAGTTTCCTAAAGTTGCCAAATGGCTAGAATCATCGCTGCCAGTTACAATTATATCATCAAGATAATTAGCATCTTTATAACACAACCTGGTAATCCGGTAATTATTTGCTCACGTAAATTTTTGGAATATTGCAGGAGCCGACGCTATTCCAAAAGCTAACCGCTCATACTGGTACAACCCTTGAGGTGTATTAATAACAGTCAGCTTTTTGACTCTTCATCTAATTCTAATTGGAGGTAAGCATCAGATAAGTCAATCTTAGAGAACATTCTAC